>PPHD01001058.1:0-22024 GCA_002909625.1 Bambusicola thoracicus | reverse complement strand
TTCCCTAATAAAAAGTTCACTCAGAGTGGGTCTTTCCTAGGAGTTCTACAGATACAGTGAGGTGTATAGAAACAGAAAGTGTTATAGAATCATAGAAATATTAAGACTGGATGAGGCCACTAAGATGATCTAGTCCAACCTCTAGCCCATTACCACCATGCCCACTAAATCATGTCCCTCAGTGCCACATGCACACATTTCTTGAACGCCTTCAGGATGGTGACTCCACCTCCTCCATGGACAGCCTGTGCTAGTATCCAACTGTGCTCTTGGAGAAGAGTTTTTTCCTAACATCCAACCTGAACCTCCCCTGGTGCAGCTTCAAGCTATATGATTACCTCTTGTTCTATCACTACTTATCTAGGAGACAAGGCTGACCCCCACCTCACCACAGCCTACTGTCAGGATATTACAGAGAGCAATCAGGTCTCCCCTGAGCCTCCTCTTCTCCAGACTGAACAATCCCAGCTCCCTTAGCCGCTCCCAAAAAACTTGTGCTCCAGCCCCTTCACAGATTTGTTGCCCTTCTATAGACTGGCTCCAGGGTGTCAATGTCTTTCTTGTAGTGAGGGACCCGAAACTGAACACAGTACTCAATGTGTGGCCTCACCAGAGGATGATCATGTCCCTGCTCCTGCTGGCTGCACTATTTCTGGTGCAAGCCAGGATGCTGTTGGCCTTCTTGGCCACCTGGGCACACAGCTGGGTAGTCAGCTGTCAGCTACCACCCCCCAGTTCTTTTCCTCCATGTGGCTTGCCAGCCACTCTGCCCCAAGCTTATAGCATTGCAGAGGGTTGTTGTGACCAAAGTGCAGGACCCAGAGCTTGGTCTTGTGTTGTAGTCAATTGGAGGAAAACATTCACCAACATTCTAATGTTTTCTGCTTATTCATTGTGTATAGCTCTAAATTTATGTATAAGACATTGTAAAGCTAGTACTTCTTTAGTACAAGACAGTTGAACCTTGCTCTTTAAATACTGGAACTTTTATTTTTTATATCCAAACGAGTAATGCAGAACGAGAGCCTTTGCCATAACACAACGAAAGTTTTAGCAAAAATAGAACAAAATAAGTAAACACAACATTTTAGTCAATTAAATAATGTTTTGAAAACAATACGGTTTTTAAAAATGTGTAAGGGGAAAAAATTTAATCTCAGCAAAGGAAATATTTCTAAGGTGACAATGGAATACTGCGAAGAATGCACACTACACATCCTGACTGAAGTAGGAGTTGATTACCAGAAACATTTTGGTAGGTAGAGGCAGAAAAATGGACAGAAAGGGTACGTAACTAAATGGTCAGACATAGTGCAGGGTTATCTCCTGCTTCTCTAAAGAAGAAACGAAGAAAAATACTGAAGCCACTGGATATAATAAGCTTATGCAGTTTTGCTTTTTTTAATATGTACGGGCGCAGTGGTCAGATTTTCGCAAGGTAACGTGTTCTGTGTTAGCCCCAGCAGTTGCTTTACATGGAGATTAACAGCACCTAATCAGGAAACTTGCCTCAGTGGTGCAAAATGAAAATGTTGATCCTTGTGTTTTTCCTGGATGGAGAAATAACTCCTTCAGCTATGAATGAGAGCTACTTGTAATGTCACTGTGTAGCAGATGAACATGTGAATAAGTTGAGTTCTGTGTTGTATGTTGCTCTGATCCTACTGAAAGGGTAACGTGCTAAGTAGTGAATGACAATTTAGCTATAAAAAAAAAAAACAATAAATAAAGAGAAGATGCTGTATCGTTTATTGCAATTTTCTCAAACAAGAAAAGATATTGAATTTCTTTCAAGAAGAATCTCAAGAGCCTTCCTTAATGCACAACCAAGGCCAAGCTCTTGAAAGTCCCGTGTATTGTATAATATGACTAACAAAGGAAAAGCTGTGCAACAAAGCAGAGGAGGGGCTCTTATTGACTGAATGTGGACAGACTGTGATTGATAGTGTTGCCTTTTTTCCCTTTGTGCACTGTGCACAATAATTACTGTAGGCAGAACTTCATGTTTTAATATATTGTACAATAGCCTCTCTTTTGATTGAAATTCATGTTCGTTTGATCTTGACAGCAATGCAAAGTTAGTTTTTTCCTGTAACATTTTTAATAATTAAACAAGCTATTTAAAGCTTGGCATTTTCATTATATTTGCACCAGCTCTATCCATTATTCTGATGATCCAGTGATTCTTTATTAAAACAAAAAATATTACATTCAAATATTACATGTCAGGCATAATTCATAAATGTAATGAGAGTCATATCTAGCTTGGAGATGCAGTCCTGTCATGCATCTCAGAGTGGCCAGGGACTGCAGCACCCTTTTTTATACTGAGCCACCTTAGGAGCATTCCCATTGTCCCTAAGTCTGGTGTCTGTAAACCCTGGTGTTCATCTCTTGGTGAGGATTCTCTATTGCTTCTGAAAATATGAAGGCTGCCATGAAAACTATGTCTCCTACTTTAGCATGCTAGCCCATGACATCAGAGGCAGGTGATATGGCAGTAGAGGTTAAACCTTCCCAGCAATAGTCCACTCCATTCTGTTGTCATGTGACAGACGGCAGCAGAGGGACAGTCTGACAGAATGGCGTTTGATGTAGAATTGCATCTTAAGCAAAGGTGTGGAATTGAATTTCTCCATGTGGAAAAAATGGCACCCACTGACATTCATCAATGCTTTCTGAGCATTTCTGGAGACCAAACAGTGGATGCTGGCGCAGTGAGATGGTGGGTGATGTGTTCCAGCAGTGTTGACGATGACAGTGGGTCACCTCTGCTGGTGCAGATTCTCATGAGTAAGGCATGCAGGATTTTATTCATTGCTGGTGAAAATGCGCGCCTACTGTTGGTGACTGTGTTTCAAAATAGTACTCTTAAGCAGAGAATTTGCTCTATCAAATAATGTTATTGTGCTCTTTGTATCTATGATAGTTCCTATGGAAATAGTAGGCATTGCTTTCAGAGAGACCTAGGTGTTATTTCTGTGGGCAGAAACCTATCAGCATTGCTGCGTTTACAGCGTTGTTCCATTCTGAAATATCTCATTTGAGATGAAGTCTAGGTCTTGTATCCTGAAGGAGTAAAACTGAAAATTGAAAAGCCTACTTAATCACAGCGTGTGATTAAGGCGAGACTTGAGTATACTTCTGAAAAATACTGTTGTACAGAGGGTTATGTGAGATAGGAATATCATAGCTTAAGACTTTGTAGAAATGGAATCATAGAATGACTTAGGTTGGAAGAGACTTGAAAGATCATCTACTTCTGACCTTCCTGCCGTGGGCAGGGTTGCCACCCAACAGATCAGGCTCCCTGGGGCCCCATCCAGACTGGCCCTGAATGCATCAAGAGATGAAGCATCCATAGTCTCTCTGGGCAGCCTGTGCCAGTGCCTTACCACCCTTTAAGTAAAAATTTCTTCCTAGCATCTAACCTAAATCTCCCCTCTTTTAGTTTAAAGTCATTCCCCCTTGTCCAATCGCTATCAGACCACATGAAAAGTTAGTCTCCCTCTAGGTCATAAGCTCCATAAAGAGCTTAAGGTGAGACTTACCTTAATTTTACCTGATTCACATGCTTCCCCTTGGAATACTTCTAAGAAAATTTTCCATTCAGAATGTAAGGAGCCAGAATGTTTATTTTCTTATTTGGCAAGCAATATTGGTAAAACTAGTTATTCTGCCCGCTTCTCTTCTGAGTAGTACATGACTTTTGCAGAAAACATCCACATACCAGGAGTGCTGTTGAAGTCCAGGATACATTCACCATCATGTGTCTGTCCTCACACTGCACAGTGGCTCCATGTTGACAGTAAATGAATTAGTGGTACAGATGAGGTACTGCCTTTTTGTTTGTTCCAGGGTGTTCATCTGGTTTCCAGGGTTTTGTCTAGCCAATTCTCTTCAGCCCACGCAATCCCATTCTGGCATGTTTGTGATGACTTGTCATACTTATCACCTTTCATTAAAGAGCTGGCTTACTCACTGCAGCTTTAGGTGAATTGCCTTCTGTGTTCTTATGTTCTTTGCCTGGAGATAGGACCTGGTTGAGGAAAATAGAGGTGTCTATCCAATATTTTCCCCTTGTCTGCTTTTCACAAGCCGTGCATCTGCTAGAGTTGGTCTGTTCAAAGAGAATGCCAAACCTTGATTTGACTCTAAGGAAAATCATAACAGACAAATTTACCTAGAAGAGCACCTGAAAGGGGTCAAGGTGGGATGTGGCAGGGAGGCTCTGCTGGCGGCAAGAGTGTCCCTGCTCATGCTCCTTCACTGCTTTATTTTCTTGCCAAGAAGAAGGAAGGGCTGGAATTAATGGTGTCTCAGACTGCAGGCAATCCCAGATTAGATTCAGTGGTGGCATCATCTGGTATTATTTACAGAAAGCATCAGCTATCTGGCCACTTCTTCACCTCCCCTAAAATACTCAATCTTTTCTGGTTTACAGAAATTTAAATGGCATCTGACAAAGTTTTTAGAGTAACTTAAAGTAGACAGTATGTATGAATAGATACTTTAGGCCAACAGCATGTGTAGATTATTTACATGATTTTTGAGTGTTTGAAGATTTTATTCAGCATCAACTCGTCTACCTCTTACCCATAATACTGTTCTGCAGATGGACAAATACATCTGAAGGGAAACTTAGAGAGAATGGTGTCTAAACACAGCATCTGAGACACGGCATTCCCTGGGATTCTCTGGGTCTGATCTGTTTCTGCACTTAACTGTCTCCTCAAAGAGCTGTCTACAGTGATAGCCATCCCTTTTGTAACCACTGTTCTGGGTTAGATGTGATGCATGCATGCCTGAGAATTTGACCATGTGTCCTTCCTCAGTCACAGGAAAGCTGAAATGCTGGAGCATTTCTAAAGGGAATCTGAAAAGGTGAAAGGGTTCTCTTCAGTACATGGCCCTTTCTGTTGCCTTTTTGAATCATAGTGTCATTTCATTTGAAAGGACCCCCAAAGTTTTGTTATGTCTTTGTTTAGTAAGAGTAAAGCCATTAAGACAGTACTCTGGGATATTATTTCAGTATCAATGTTGTTGAAGAGCATTTTTCAATTTAGCCTGACTTTGAAGCCATGGGAACAACTTTGCATTTGAATCCAATCAAGGAACTCTTGATGTAATAAATGAAACACCAGGGAAAAATCAAGGGTAACAATTGTATTTTCCCCTTTTGACTTTGGATTTTTAATGGGAAGAATCATTTCTGAACATTTTGAGAAATATTAAGTCTTTCCAAGCAAGCGTGCTTTTGCCTATTTGTTTTTTATGTGCTCTCGCCACATAACAGTGGGAGATTCTTAACATACAGCTGAGATTGGAATATAAGCTCCCCTAATGAGTAAGATATATTGTCAACGTCAAGTCAAATACAATAAAAAATGAGTAATATGTGTACAGAAATGTACCATATGCCATTTTATGATGATTTTTATTATCATACTTAGTCTTAAACCAATGCCACAGGGAGGCACTTTGTACCTTGTGAGTTTATCCTTTGAATTCTGTTTTTATTTACTCGTTAGCTTTTTTTTTAGGTGAATAATGTATATGTCAGTGCATATCTATAACTGTATATGCATACATATGTGCATGCTGTGAAATTCATGTAGAGTACAATATTGCTTGGTGTCAGCATCTCTTCTTTAGCTTCCAACCCATGCATTCAGGTTGAAGTGTCGTCTGTAACCCAGACTTCTATCCATGTGGCTATGTGAGGCTCCAAGTTTGCTCCCTGGAATCACTACATGCCCCTGTGCTAGGGACCTAGAGGTAACCACTGTGGTATCTCAGCTCTCATATCATTTTACTGGCAAGACTCTTGTTATAAGTGATGGGAAATACACCATATGTTTGGAGAAAAAAAACAAAAACAAAAAACAACAACAAAAAAAAAACAAAAAACGCCACCCTAAATTGTGATTTTGGCCTAGTTCTGTATCTTTATTCAACTATTTGGTGCTTAGGATCTCAGTTCACTAGTGCAGCTTTCAGACTCGCATTTTCTTCAGCTAAATTATACTGATCTTTGGAGGAACAAGTCTGTGGTTTATTTTCCATTTTTACTACCCCACCTACTTCTTTCCTTCTCTCTTCTACCTTTCCCACATATGGTTGTTCTCTTCAGGTGTGGTTTTTTTTTTCCCCCAGTTTATTTTCTTTCCAGCATACTTACGTTTTGGCTGTTGTAGGCTTAACTGATGGGGCTTTACTTGAGAGCTAAATGCAAGATATGAAGTTTCAGTTTCTAAAAGAAATCTTGGTCTTTGGAAGTAATCTCTCAAAGGACGTTGTAAGCATGATGCTGTGGATTTCTAGCCACTTCTACTCTTTCAATTTAGCTAGTTTTGAATTAAGCACCTCAGGATGCAATGATAATAATCACTTCAAGTGATTTTTATTGACATTGACTGCAAAATCTGATGAGCTGAGTTTTAATGCCTGTGTTTACAATTACCATGTAGAAAATCAGACGTGAAAATACTTCCACCTGAGGAGAACTTAAGGTTCAGGAATGTATGAAAATCTAAATGATGAAAAGGAAAAAGTAAATGTAAAATGATGTAATTATATAATTGACCATGAGCTAGCAGTGTGACTGTGCGGCCAATAAGGCCAATGGTATTTCTCAGGTGCATTAAAAAGAGTGTGGCCAGCAGGTCGAGGGAGGTGATCCTCCCCATCTACTGTGCCCTGGTGAGACAAGTATTGTCCAGTTCTTAGCTCCTCAGTTCAAGACAGACAAGGATCTTCTAGGGAGAATATTAGAGGGCTACAGAGATGATGAGTGGCCTGGAGATCCTTTCTTATGAGGAAATGTTGAGTGACCTGGGACTGTTCAGACTGGAGGAGACTGAGGAGGGGTATTATCAGTGATTACAAATACCCAGTGGGTGGGAGTCAAGTGGGTAGGCCCAGGCTCTTTTCAGCAGTGCCCAGTGACAAAACAAAGGGCAGTGGGCACAAACTGGAATACAGTAAGTTCCATATGTACATGAGGAATAATTTCTTTACTGTGAGGGTGACAGAGCACTGCAACAGGTTACCCAGAGAGGTTGTGGAATCTCCTTCTCTGAAGATATTCAGATCCCACCTAGATGCATTTCTGTGCAACCTGCTACAGGGACCTGCTTTAGCAGGGGGTTGGGCTAGGTGATCTCCAGAAGTCCCTTCCAACCCCCTACAATTCTGTGAAATTGCTCCTAACTTTTTATTTCTGAAACACTATTTAAAACTACTACAGCATGATGCTACCGCTTTTTTTCTTTTTTTCCCTTCCACCTAGGTCTGTTATGTGCATGTATGAATTTAAATCCATTCCCACTTTTTAAATAGCAGCTCTTCAAAACCTATAGAATCAGTCCTGAACTGAAACAATGACTAGAGCATAGCATTTCTTATTTCCTGTTCCAGGATTATCTGTTCTTGATTTCTTCAGTAACAAGTTTACTTTTAAATTAAAGTCTTCCTCTGTTTTAGTAAGGCAGAATCCAAATGAAATTCCATTTTCTACTTCAGCTATCCAGATGGGAAAATTATTGTAGCATTCAGTGTGCATAACCTAAGAAAAACTTAATGGCATGAGAGCAGCTCTGAAGAGAAGAATTTGGGGGTGTCAGTTGATGGAAAACTCAACGTGAGCTGGCAATGTGCGTTTGCAGCCCTGAAGGCCAACCATGTCCTGGACTGTGTCAAGAGAAGTGTGACTAGCAGGTCGAGGGAGGTGATTCTGCCCCTTTACTCTGTTCTTGTAAGACCTCAGCTGAAGCATCCAGTTCTGGGGCTCCCAACACAAAAGGACATGAAGTTGTTGGAGCAGATCTAGAGGAGGGCCACAAAGATGATCAGTGCTGAAGCAGCTCCCCTATGTAGGCAGGATGAGAGATTTGGGGCTCTTCAGCCTTGAGAAGAGAGGGCACTAGGGAGACCTTTATAGCTGCCTATCAGTACCTGAAGGGGGCCTACAGGAAAGCTGGGAGGCTTTTTAGAAGGGTATGTAGTGACAGGACAAGGGGAAATGGCTTTAAACTGGAAGAGTGTAGATTTAGACTAGATATTAGGAAGAAATTATTTACTGCGAGGGTGCTGAGACACTGGAGCAGGTTGACCAGTGAGGTTGTGGATGCCCCCAATCTGGAAGCATTCAAGGCCAGGCTGGATGGGGCTTTGGGCAACCTTGCCTAGTGGGAGGTGTCCCTGCCTCTGGCAGGGGGGTTGGAACTAGATGATCTTAAAGGTCCCTTGCAACCCAAAGCATTCAATGATTCAGGAGACAGCAGAATATTCTGATATGCAAACTTGAATAATGGAGAAATAAATGTCACATGATGTGCATCCTCTTTCTGAATATAAATAAATAATGGGACCTGTTACCAGCCTGTGAAGCTTCATTGTGCAAGAGTCATTGACTTTTCCTGGCTGGAGGGGAAATAAAAAGATGTAGCTATAGGAAAAAATATGGTAGGAACATGTGTGAATTATGTATGAGTTTTCCAAAAGTTCTGCACTGGTCTGGAGTAGGGTAGCTTCTGCTTCTCTTCTTGCAGGAATAAATGATTCATGCAGAAGCTAGAAGTAGAAAAATGAAATAAATGTAGGTATATTAATATAATATTTGTAACTGCTGAAATACAGGAGGAGGCATGCAAGAATGAAACAACAGTATTAATAGTCTAAAAATATGTGATGATCAGCCACTTTTTTAATGTTGCCATGGATTCTGCTAGAGTTGCTAGCTATGTGAGAATAAGAATTAGTACTTTAGGGCCTGATTCTGGTGTGTTAAAGTACTCTGAAAGTAATGCCCCTCCTTTATTTCCATGGAAACTACAACAGATGCAAAGAGCACAATAACTCTGTTTGATAGAGCAAATACTCAGCAACAAAATGCTATTTTTCAACACAGTCACCACTGTTAGCTATGCATTTTTGCTAGCCATGAGCAAGGACCTCTATACTACGCTCCTAACAATCTGTACTAGTGGAGGTGACCCACTGTTACTGTCACCACTACTGAAGCACACCACCCAATGCCTTACTGTGCTCACGTCCACTGTTTGCTCCACCAGCACCCTCCATTGCTCATAAAAATATAAACATAAAAATATTTCTGACGCAAGCACCATAAGTAGCCCACTATTTGCTTGCTTTCTCTTGTCCTTGTTGAGTTTTTCCTGATGTTCACATTCAAGAAAACAGTTCTAACCCCAGATGAGACTGAATGAAACCTCTTCAAAACTGTGAAATACCAACTTTTCTGTTCTTACCATGTGGATTTCAAATATCTGTGTTCATGATTTTAGGTTGTTCTTTGCAGCCTTGAGAGCTAGAAACTTAAAGTCACTCACATGGTGTTGTCAAACACTGCAAAACCTACTGGAAGGTTTGTGTTTTTAAAATTAAAATAATAGTTTTAAAAACCTCACAAACTCACAAATATGTAATATTAGCAAAGAAGCAATTCTCTCACAAGATGTTCTTTCTGCAGAAATTTTAACATCTGAACTATTTTATCTCAGGCTAGGAATGTCTTTGGATTTGGGGTTGTCAGCTGCTGCACTGCAGTTTTCTTTTGATGTGTAATACATTTCCTTCTTGATCATTTTCTTAATAAAATTTTGGAAAATGAGAACATTGCTGAAGAAAATCTAAATCTTTTTATTTCTGCAAAATGGTATTTTTTAAGAGGAGAAAAGGTCAGGAATATTATGTAGGAATAAAATTAATCAGCTCTAGTGCTAGGATTTTGTGGGGATTTGGTCAGCCGGTTGGTTGACACATTTCAAGAAGCTTTGTGACTTTGGAGCAAACTAGCTGAAAGAGGCTGAAAATGCCTAAACGTGGTAACAGTGGGATATTTAATAATAAAAAGATCTGTTAAAAATGCAACCTAGTGTTGCAGTATGTTAGATACGTCAGTAACAATGAAAATTTCATGATGTGCTTCCTGTGATATAGAGGATAAACTCTCCTTTATCATTGCATATGGGATTCGTGCATACCTTTGACCTTTTAGGTCTTGCTAATCAATTCTCATCCATCAGGGTATGCAGAAATTGCTGTATGACTTGCTAGAGAGAGGAAATTCTCCTCTCATTATACACAGTACAAAAGGTTTGTCTCCCCCTGAAGCATAAAGGTACTGCTGGAGGCAAGGTACTGAACTAGATGTACGAGTGCTCTTGATCTGTTTTGGCATATCCTATAACGCCAAAATGAAGATACTGAGAGTCATTGCCAGGTTCCAACGTCACGTTAGGTCACAACAATAAGTGGTGTCTAATTTGACAATTCTGCAACTACTGCTGTTAGAGCAGTTCTGTGCTGGGAAAATTTGTGAAAGCCAGGGGAACTATAACAATAAAAAGCTAGGAAAAAAACGATGCTGAATTATATCAGTTGAGGAGCATTTTGTTTGCAAGCAGACGAATGCTTAACTTTGAATGCAGAACACCTCTTGCAGCCCATGGGAAAGCCCAGGTGTTGCAATAATGTGACTGCAGGCATCTGACCCTGCAGAGCACTAACTGCCCCTGCGGGGTGAGGAACATCTATCCAGTAGTCACGGGGTGTGATGCTAAGAGAAATTTAGGATCTTATGAGAGCGTGATTGTAAAATGTCCATTGCATGACATGCAGAGTTTAGCATCTTTGACCTCAGTGACCTGTATTGCTCTCACATATTGTGCTTCACCTGAGGAGAAGAAAAAACCCACAAAACTAAATTGCTCTAAATCTACAAATTTCTAGCACATAGTCAATCAGTCTAAATAATTATTTCCCAAGAAGAATTCCTCTATCTGTTCGTTCACAATTTCTGCAGATGTTTGAGTGCAAGCAACATAGTGTAATGAAGCAAATGGGTTGGAAGTGTCACAGTGCCCAATTATACAACTCACTGAGTGTCTATGAGGCTGAACAATGGAAACTACCAGGCATGCTTTCCTCATTTAACTTCGTTTAAACTATTCTTGGCATCCAAGTTGCATTAATGCGATAACTTCTGTGTAGCAATTAACAAACTGTAGCAATCTGAGACATTTGTATGGCATGCTGGGGGAGGGTGATAGGATGGACGGTTAGCTGTTTGGTTCATTCCCTGGAGAACATCTGAATTTAGAGGAAAAGATGGATTTTCTTCTTTTCTCAAAGGAAAAACAACAACAAAAAAAAGAACTGGATAGATTTTGCTTGGGTCTCTCTAAAGAATCAAAGTACTTCTTGTCAAATACTATGCCATAAAGAAGATGACTAAGGGGAGGTGGATGCTGTTGTTAGGAAAAGAGATTGGAAGTGAACAGGAAAAAAATAAAGAATAAACTAGAAGAAGGTCAAAAAGCTCAAAATATTAGGAAAAGCATAGCTGAAGTAGAGTATGAATCTGGGTCATTGGAGAGTGGAGAATCAGGAGAGTGAAAGAGCTGGTCCTGGGCTGTGTACTAAGGAATATTTTGAAAGGATAAATTGGTCTTAGACTCTAAGAGCAGGCAGGCAAGGCCTTTCTTCCCAAATCTTTTTCTCATTGACTTATATTTAAGTTTTCTTTGAACAGAGATTGCAGATTTGAACCTGTCTTCTTTAAACACATGCATATTTTATACATACAAAATGTCACTTGACTGTAAATTATTTTAATCTACACTTTTTCTGCTGCCTAAGTGTTAGAATATAAAGTAGCTTGAGACACACATTATGCAGAATTCTTTCTGATTGTTAATAACTGCCTGTCCACTCTCCTGCAATTCTATGGCTTAAAAATAATACTCAGCTGTTCTGGAACAACATGCCATTGGGACGGGGTGAGGGCAGAGTCTTTCATAACCTCTGAGTGGAAACAGTAGTCGCTGATCTGTTGGCGCAGGAATTACCAAAGCCTATTATTATTCTATAAAAAGTAAATTGTTATTACCATATGTACAGACCTCAGTTTGGCAGTGCAGAATCAGAATTGCTGTTTCCTGACAGTGTGGGCTTGTTATATCTGCACTGTGTGTGTCAAGCAAAGTTGCTACTTAAGGCTGACAAAAACACTTCATGAAAAGACAACTGACTACTATGCATAACTACAGGGACTCTTCCAGTGTGCGTGACCTCCAAAATTCTTATCAGTTGTACAGCATCTTCCTTACTTATGGGCAGTGGAGAGCAGTAGATCATAGAGTCATAAGATATCCTGAGCTGGAAGAGACGTTTGAGGATCCTAGTGTCCAACACAGATAACTGTGCGTGTTGGAAGAGTGCTGTTACTACTACTTCTGGGGCCAAGCCCTGAATCCTCATTCTTGTTTAATGACATCTGTTCACATAGGAAGCAAGAACAAGTGAAACTGCTGAGTATTCAACTTTCCTAGCTTCAAGTAAATACTAGATGTCATTCTAAAAAACAAAGCAAAGCAAAAATTATGTGTGATTTTGCTTAATAAAAGGCTGAATACCCAAACTGAGCGCTGTGCTGAAGCAACAGCTGTTGTCTTCATTTAGACTAATAGTATGACTTGGCAGTTCGTGTTAGATCACTCAATACTTTTTTATATGTCAAACAAGCTTCTACTTTGCATGAATAATTGTTAGTTGTAGGCTTATGTAATTGGATCTTAAGTCACCTGTTAAACTTCTTTGTAAAATGTGCTCAGTTTTTCTAGAGGTGTCTCAGGAACTTGTGAAAAGATGTATGCAGAGCGTCTCAAGGATAAAAGCATGCAGTGCCTGTAATCTGCTTTTGAACAGTGTTGCAGCAATATCACTTTGTGGGAAGTGTCACAGCTTTCCTGCAGAATGTGTACGTCATGCTAGATCTTAGGATGCTTGAGAGTAATTACTTAATTCTGCAGCTTGTCCTTATACTGGCATGGGGTGGGTTCGCTTCACTGCCTTCTCAAATCAAATGTATTTTAAGTGTGAGGAAATGGCTCTTTATGCTCACATACTGTATGAAGTGCTTAATCATTCATAGCTGAAAATTAGCTGAGTGTGATTATTCACCAAGGTACATTAACAGCAGCCAGTGTTTTACTGCGCTCCCATAAGAGTGAAAATACTGGTCCAAAATGTATGCAAAGCTTTTACAGTCTTCTAGGGGGTAAATACCTACTGGAACATGGACTAACTATTGCTGTTTGCAATCTAATGGATACCAAAAGTCTTGTTTTCAAAGCTACTGTATTAACCTGAAGGAGGAAAATGTTTCTTGGGCAGGGCATTCTCAGGCAATCTCCTACTTTTTCCATGACCTTCCTGTCACCAGGTTGTGAGCTGGGCTGGTAGAGGGCAAACACTGCAGTCTTACTCCTTGGGGAGGAAAAGTGATTGAGCTTGACATGTTGTCTTCTCTTTATTTCTCATCAGAATAGAAGTTAATTATTGCTGCAAACCACACTCAGGTCTGCTTGCGTGTTCTGCAGTATTCCTCTCTGCTGCCTTGGTGCAAGTATAAAAGCTCAGAGGTAACACTGTGATGACACCAAGCACTGATCTAGTTGATGCTTGTGTGTTTTCAGAGACAGAGATTATCTGTCAGAAGCTGAAAAGATGTTAATGTTACAGTCGCGCTTATTTTTTTTGTAGTTACAGTGAAAGGTCAAAGAAAAGAAAGCTGTAGTGTTCATTCAGTCCATCTACCTGCCCCAAAACAGTAGAGATACAGCAGAGATTCCAGGCAATAAAGTCTATAAAGCTCTTCCTAAAAGGGATTCTTCCAAAGGTCAGCTATTGCCAATACCAGAAAGTACTTCTTGAATCTAACCTTAGTCGGCCCTGCAATAGTTTCAGCCTATTTCTGCATTTTGTACTGTTAAAAAAGAAAAAAAACAACCAACCAAACAAACAAAAACATGGAAAAGGGCTTATTTCCTTTCTCTTTCTAGCAAGCTTTTTCTGTATTTGAAGATTGTTATCACATATCTCCCTTCAGGTGCTTTTATTTTAAGGCTAAACAACTCTGTTTCTCCCCATCTTTCCTCCAAGGGATTCCAAGACCTCTGGTGAGAATTCTTTTCATCTGAACTCCTTCCAGTTGGCCCTCACTGTTCTTGCTTTAGCTACCGTGCCCAACCTTGGCTGTAGCGCTCCAGCTGCAGGTGCCTTCCCGCTTCTTGGAGAAACAAGTTTTACTTCAGCTTTCTTATGAACAGCATTCCTGTTTGTATATCCAGCTTTGATACTTGCTTTTTCTACAAAGCAAAGTATTCTTGACTTCTGTTCAGCTTGTGATCCATTAAGTTTCCCAAATCCTTCTCTCAAGTGCCACTGCCTCTCCAAATTCTTCCTATCTTATGTCTTATGTCTTCTTTTTTGACACAGTTCAGTGTGCTACTTCGTATTTGTTGAAATGCATTCTCATTTTCTCTGACAGTTTTTCCTTTCTCTCAAGATTGTTCAGAGTTCTAAGTATCTCCTCCGAAGGAACTGCTGTACTTTCCCAGCTTTTTTTCATACTTTCTTCAGACCTGGTGTTTTATTCTTCATCACGCTAAGTTATTAATGAAAATATTGAGAAGTCCCAGAATGAAAGCAGATTCCTGCACTTAATCCACATTTTCTGTTCGACAGTGAACTGCTGTTTCCACAGTTTTTCAAACAGTCATGCACTAAACTGAACAGGTTCACCTAAAGCCTATTTGATTGCCATACTTATGAGACCATTGTGAAGCGGTATCAAAATTCTTAACAAAGCCATGAACTATTACAGCCCCTGTTTTTCCATTCTCCATTAGTCTAATATTGGAATGGAATTGTGTGGGGTTTTTTTTGAATATTTTATGTGAGTTGTGTGTTTATCACTTTTCTTGTATATTTAACTACTGCTCACAAATAGTTTCATTTCTTGAAGTATCTTTTTGGGTTTTGAAGTTACATTGGTTAACCTGTAAGTAAACTCAAGCTATTTGAAAAAATGAAGCAAATTTTATCAAGGTTTCCTTCATGTGTTTATCTGAAATACACGCGTGCATTTGCTTGCTTGCATCTTCTTGCTGTGGATGTGTGTTAACAATAGGATCTGTGCTTAACTTGTGCTTAGTTTCCAGTCCCAAATTTCAGTGGTCTCATCAGCTAGTTATGAAATTTGGACTGGCTGGCTGTCCTGCAGCTTTGGCTTTTTATTCAACCTAGTTGTTTCAGACTTCCAGGAAATATTTTGTTTTACAGTGCTTTGAGATGATAATATGCTTTTTCTCCTCAGTTAGGCAAGAGAACTTCTGTTCAGCCCTACTGAGTTGAGGAAAGGTAGACAATTACAGCAAGCAGGCTTATGCTTAATCTTGCAAATCTATGTTATGTATTCTGCCCTGGTTTTGCGCTTTAGAAATGGGTGGTAGTGACTGAATGATTGAAGCTTCTAAATCTACCTCTTATTTTGCATTTTCTCAATGTACCAGCGAAGAGCTAGAGCTTTTTGGTGTTGGTAGGAGGACTTGGCTCTTCCAACCGTTCCTTGTTTTGGTGGAAAACCCATACCAAGCAGGAATATTGCAGCTAGCACCTAAAAGCTGCCGCTACTTTTAATGGAGGCCCTGACTAAAATCTACTGCTGTACAGTATTATGGATACAGGGTTTTCTGGTGATAATTCTTGCCCTTTTATATTACCCTGTTAGCAAAGCAGTTTAACTTGTCTCTCATTTGGGATGGGAACTTCTATCTCCTTCAAATCTCTCTGTTTCCTGGCTGCAACGTGTTGAAATAGCTACACGTCATGGTAATGTGTTTTGAGAAACTTTTGAAGCCAATAGAGCTAGAATAGTCTCCAAGCTCTGTCTCACTGTGATGCTGGAGAGGACCATTAGGACTTAAGGAGCTGTCACCCATGCAATTTCAGGTGGAAAAAGGGGATTAAAAAGTCAGTGACGTTCCTTAAAACGTCTATTTCTTTGGAATCTATTTCTTTGGAAATTTTAAGAGGGAAGAAAATCTGCAGAAGAAAAAAAAATCTATATCTTAACCTGATCTATTGGTTAAATATGGATTTTCTAGTTCAAGACACTGTTCTTTGTTGTTGATGCTGCTCTGTTATGGGTTAAGAAATACAACAGCAGTTAACATAGGTGCACTCTGAAAACTTGCTTGTGCATCAGTAATGTTACTATCCATATATCTTTCTGTCTGTTTTCAAGCAGGAGGCCAAAATAAATGCTGAGGCAATACCTTGCATCGTAGATTGCTGTAACTAATGAAATCAGGCCTACACCACTTTATTTTATGAAATCTGTTGGCCTCTGGTTTTGTCAACTTCTTGACAATGCTCCTCTGTTTCTGGGGACATTGTGCAGTGAATAGCCCAGCACAGCCGTTGACGGTTTTGTCTCAACTTGTCTGGTGTTCCTATTCCTTTGAATTTCCTGGCACTTTTACTTACACGATAAATGTAGCTTTCTTTTCTTCTTGAATCAGACGCAACTATTTCCCCATGACTATAAACCTGAAGAAACATCCTAAAAGCTAGATATATACATGTCTATTTCACATTTATTGTGGATGTAAAATACTCTACGAAGAATATAAGCTGCTGCCAGGCATGTAGCCACAAGATGAGTGTTTTTCTCACATATGTATCCATTTCTTTTAATAATGAATAATGGGCTTTATATTTAAAAGTGACATTTCTATGAATGTGCTAGATTGTGCTATATTTCTTTCACATGAGTATATTCCCATCATGGCAAACTTCTCACAGAGCTTGCCCTGGGGGGTTCTGTTTAAAGTAAAGTACTTTAATGAAAAAGAGCTGGTGAAATTTGTCAGCCTCTTCCATGATTGCACTTTGGTGGTGGTTTAAAACATCTTTACCCGATTTATGATCTTCACACTTATTCTGATTTCCCTCTTCATTTTGAAAAGGAAAAAGATATACATGCACAAATTACTGGAAGCCCTAAAACTGCCTCGGACCCTTTGCATGAAAAGTCTCATTGAAATCAGTGAGTAATAGAGGTAGACTTCAGCCATGTGAAATTTTCAAGCTCAGGCTGTAGGGCAGATTTACAGATAATACAAACAATTTGCAGTTATACACTTGTATGAAGATTTCAAATTCAAAGGTATGTTTTAATGATTTAATCACTAATGAGAAATGGATGACTTTCATACAGTCTAGACAGTCAATGGTTTCAAAAATTATCAGCCTTAGCAAAGTGAAGTCCAGAAAGGTCAAGTGACTGAAGTGTAACTCTTGCAAGACTAATGACAAGAACGTGGTTGTGGGTTTTTCTTCTGTTTTTGTTGATAGAAATTAAAAACCTTTAGTGCTGGATACATGGGCACGGTGAACCATATGGCAGAGGAATTCTGCAACATGTGACATTTCTGGTTACTTGCTTCGTCTTCTCCTTGGGACTGTAGAGAAAATTTACTGAAAAATAAAGTTAATTGCTGAAAGGTCAGCTCTTCTTCACCAGATGTGCTGAAGATGTAGGGGGCTGCAGTACCAAAGAGTGAGGAAATATTTGAGGAGAGTGGTTCAGGCCTGGTGTTACTTCTGCTGAAGCAGACCTAATAAGCCCGTCTGGAGGCCAGGTAGCACACAACTAAGGTGTGATGGAGCCTATCTGAGGAGAGAGGCCCATCTGTGGGCCAGCAGCTCTGCTGCCTACAGCCCAGGCTGTAGGAAGTAGTGACAAGGGACAAAAACATTAGGCTGCTCAGGCAGGAGGTTGTCTCTGTCATGAGCCAATAGCACAGGGAGCAGGGGACTAATGGAATGGAATTTACAGGTGACAAGTTCAGGGCATGCATGGGACACTGTTTTGGAAAAAAAAAAAACTTTCTAGCTGCAGTGTAGCATATTTCTGGTATATGAAAGAGTTAGTAGCTATATAAAAGCCTGCATTCACGTCATTTTCAAATCCAAGTGGGTTTGCATGTCATGTGAGTATCTTGATGGATTCTGACAGATCTAAGGTCAATGAAGCTATCAGGAATGATAATTTTTGAAAGTGTCTGACCACATGTGAATACTGGTGGAAATCTGAGGCTAGGGAGAGTATATACATATGTACACAAACACCAGGAAAGAGAAATCTGAAGTGGTAGTATCCCCCCAGACTTACTGAGGCAAACAGAGCTATATATCAGAATTACCTTTTGCAAAACAGTTACTGGGTGAGCCTAGATAGCACCTGCAGATCCAATGATCCTTGCTGGAGCAGAAAAAATAAAAATGAAGATACTGATCCTCAGCATGGCCCCACCATCTGATTTCTCATTTTTCTGAACCAAAGATCAAAGTCTGTTTTCCATTGACAGGCTTTGAGTTGTTGCTCAACAGCTGTCTTGGATATTTGGCAACAACATACTGTGTCCCAAACACTTGGCTGCAGAACTGACGGTTGGCCTCCTTTTCTTACTCCATACTGTTCTAGACAAGCAAGCATTTCCTCTGGAGCCTGGACTTGTTTCTGTGTAGGGATGCCCAAAATTTCAACAAGCAACCCTATATGATCCTGATCAAATGGTTCAGCATGGAAACAAGTTTTTAGAGGTTAGTAAGGTAAGATGAAATCTATAGGAGCACTGTAGGAAGTCTACAGAGATGTCTCTTCAATTAGGAGGAGAATTTTTTCAATATGAGAGCAGGATGTCTTCAAGCTGATATTCCCATCTTTTTTAATAAATCTGTAAGAACTTAAAATTTGAAAGTCAAATTTCAGCTCCCATCAGAAGTTACCCTGAAGGGATAAATGAGGTCAGAAAGGGCTTTCATTTTATTATTAGAATGTACTATCGTGATGGATAGCAGTAAAATAAGTGGTGCACAATCTTCAGAGGCATCTGTGCTTCTTTCTAGTAGCTTTGTGTTGTTTGAGTTTGATTTGTCTTTTCAGATACATTCTTAGCTTGTTTGAAAGATGCTTTATCATAGCGTGATTCCTTGTGTTTCTTCCTGCTGTGTGATGTCCATGACAGTTTATTCCATTACCAATTTTGGGGTGTTTTAATGGGTAAAATATTGCTACTGGTACTCCATATGAGGACTGATTGGTCCTATTTTGTAGACTAGCTGGTTTTGTGAATTGTGTGTAAACATTAGTGGAGCTCTCTGGAAGTTTTTGAGTTGCAAATAATATACAAACTGAGTTATTTTTTAGTAGAAATATGACTAATGTTTGTTTTGCATATTTCAAGATGATTATAAAGTTTGAAACTTGGTTGAGTATAATTTAGTACATAATACTCTGCACAGCTTGTTCTTATTTTACATTTTATCAATTGATTTTTCTTAAATGGATTCTCTTTGAAATTTTATGCTTGTACCAATGTATAGACTTCACTACTGCTCTGTTGCGTTACCAAATGCAATATGCACTGAAATCAGTTTATGAGAAAACTTTGCATAATCTACTCATAAAAACTAATTAAATGTCAGGTCATTGTAATACAGAGCTCATATTAACACCATGGGTCAATAGAGATAGCAATTAGTAATTCATGTGTAATCCAGTTAAATTCAAATTAAGAAAAAGAATGTTGAGTCAGAGTTTTGTTCCTAATTCCCAGTTTTTATAATTTCGTACAGGTTTATGAGGACACCTCTTAAAAATACAGCTTCAGAATAGGATTTTAATTTAATTTGTACTTCTCAGGCATGGGTCTTAAGTTGTTTTACACAATGGCCATGTGAATGACTAATACTTAGAAATTGATTAACTTTAAAACATATAAATATTGTGGATGTGTTAATCTTTCACTAGTTACAATGTTATTTTACTGATGGATATTCAGTGTTATGAAGGAACTCTATTCAGCTTTCACAAGCAGAAAAAAAATAAAAGTGGCTGGTTGTTAGGTAAACTATGCAATTCTTGTCTTGATGTAGTAAGCTATAAAAAAATGAAGGACTACAACCATATAAAAGCATGGAGGTTACTGCAGTTTGCCTCGTGCATGGCAAAGGCAAGGGAGAAGGCAGGAGAGCACTGTCTTCCATCAGAAACTCTGCATGGGCAGGGCAGGGGATCTACTATTCAGGACATCTTGTTCATTCCCTCGTTTGTATTGCTTGTATGTACAACAGGACACCTGGTCTTGTCCTTCCCTGTGTAATATCGCTCCTTCAACCAAGGATTTAGCAGTTGCAGTCAGTCCACTCTTCCTACTGGGTTGTACTGTAAATGTACTACAGCTGGAGCATAACCTCTAATGCTGCAGTCCTCTTGCTATGGCTTTTTATTTGGTTAGAACTCTACATAAGAAGAGTGTACTCAACATTAAGTACCATCAGCTAGCTCTGTGTATAATCTTTGTAGTCCTTTTCCTTTAATTTTCCTAGATATATTTGTAGTTGGGGCTCTTACCATATGCCTTTCTTTGGTTAGAGTCTCATTAGACTTCTATCATATTTCAAACCAAATAGAATACCCTGACTAAAATGTCAGTGACATTCTTATAATGGCTATGTCTGAAAGAAGCCAAAATACGGGTTGTAATTTATTTATATGGCATTTGAAAGGTCATAGGTGATTTAGAGATGAATGTAAAGACAAACAGTCATTCTGATCATGCAATAGTCAGATCATATCAACTTCACCAGGAGACTATTAGTTGGTGCAAGCAGTGTCAGAGCTGGATTAAAAGTCACAGTGTGAAAATAACTACAGTTCCTGACCTGCTCTCGAGTGCTCACTGGAATTACACAAAAACTGTCACCAGTTTCACTGGGTGTTGTATACGTGACCTGTCGTGTGTTGCCTTTTCAGTAGAGGGCTCTATTGAAATCACTTTGAAATCCGTTCAAGGTGAAAGGGGTGGCGTATTTCAATTTTATTGTGATGAATCTCAGATCTACACATCTAATTTTAGTTGCCAAGTTGGAAAATATTGGCCTTCTTTTTTCTCTCAACAAAGTGAACATTTGAATTCTAATGAACAACAAGTGAATCCCAGAACTGCCAAATTGAGGATGACAGGTATACCCCACCGTACATAGTGATGTTCATTTCAGAGAGATGTTTTTGGATATGAATTTAGTGTTCAACAAGGGCATGATTTCTTTGTAACTTGCCTGGCATATTCACTTTGTCATACAGTGATCTCTGAGCATTCACAAATAAGTGGTTATCCCCAAAATTGCTTGCACTCCATTTATTAGTCTGTGCAGTACAGCTGTGTTAGTAACCTGTAATATTGCAACATACTGGAAACGTGAACAGCAGAATCAAATACACACAGAGATTAATCACATACTGCACTAATCAATTTTTCATATTTAATTAAAGAAAGTGTTTTGCTTTGGAAAGTTGCCATGAGAGCTGCATAATTTCCATTCCAGTCCCAGTGGACTGGTACCAAACCCAACAAACCTCATTGCATGGTATGCAGGGCTGGTGGGTGTCAGAGAGAGCTTCTTGGTTTTCCTCAGTGTACGGAGAAGGCTGAGATATGTCTCTTATTTCCTAGACAGATGATTTAGTAAATATCACGCATGGCTGTATAATTTTACATCAGCTGTGAGAACCTGTTCTTATGTTTTGGGGACAAAAGCAATAGTTTGAAAAGAGAAAAAGACAGAGTTATGAAGAACCTGGAAAAGGGAAACTAGCACACTACTGAAGCAGTCCTTGCTGAAATATTTAAGTACTACTATGCTCTTTGCTATCATTACACAAAGGCTGTTAATTACGCGGACTTCATTAAGGCACCATCCATTGTGCAACCACTAGAGCAAGCATGCAAGTGTGCTGTTCATTTTGTTTTCTCTCCTTAGAGCTGAAATTCAGCATTACGTGTTAAACAGGGAAGTCAATGAGAAATTTGAAGAATGTCTCTGAAAATAAAGCCATTTTGGAGTAGCTGTTGCTCAGTGGAGACAAAGGTTAGTTTGGGTAATCCAGAGAGTACAGAATCTCAAACAGAAGTTTTCTGTTATGATATACATTACCAATCATGGCATCAACTCCTTTGTAATTGATATTGACAGAAAACCAGCTGGTTTTGAGTGCTTTGAGTTTGGTTAGTCTTAGCTCCTGCCTGCCCTGTGGTAACAGCAGGAGTTCCACTTTCTCTTGCCTTGTTAGCTCAGGTACTGTTAG
>PPHD01001057.1:0-47505 GCA_002909625.1 Bambusicola thoracicus | reverse complement strand
TTTTTTAAAAAAAAAAAAAAAAAAAAAAAGCTGTGCAGTGAAGGACTTTGAGACCTTGACCCATTTAATACGGAAGAAGAAAGCCAAGAGGTGTCATAATTAGAATGGAGAGGCACCTTCAGAGAGAGAAGGCAGCAGTATGAAAAGAGTCTTTCATTACATTCAGAATGGGAATCCCCAGTGCCATCAATGGGGGCTAAACTGAGAGAAAATTACAATAGCAGTGAAATTCAGTCATCAGAATAAACTGCAGAAGGGATTGTAAGCCCTTAATTTACTTCTGTCTGTAATGTTAAGCAGGAAGTCTTTATGCAGGATGAGCTTTTACCAACTACCAGTCACTGGGCTGTACATAGGACTGTAGCGTAACATTCCATTGCCTGTGACGTATACGAGTGAGAGGGAGAAGGTGTAGTGTCTCCTGGTCTTTAGATGGAGCAAGGATGCCTGCCTTGACCCATGCCCCAGGACTCATTAGTTCTTTTGTACCCATTGTGAGGAAGAAACCCAGGGACATAAGTCATCCAGAAACATGTTGTTCTTACAGTTCAAATGTGCCTTCTAAGGAGATATTGTGGCATGGTGGGGTGGTTGTTAATGTCTTGCCTTCTTTACCACCTTCAGTGCAGTTGCTTGTAAGCTCACTTAGGATGGTTGTCAGTAGCTGACCATATGTTCATGTTGGTGGCTCACAAGTTGTCTAGGGATGAAACCCACCCCTCTAGCCCCCAGCCATGCTCTGCTCCAGCTGCTAAATGCAAAGCCACACGTTTTACCCCTGCTTTCTCCCCACCCCTTTACACTAGGCAAGATTAACAGCCCGAATCTACACGCTATTACAATGCAAAGTACTTTTTAATGATTTTAACGTAGCCAGAAGCCCATCTGGCTGCTGCAGAGCTGGGACAAGTGTGGGTTTGGTGTGCTGGCTCCACACAGGTCCCTTCATATTGGTGTTTGATCATGGGTATCTGCCATCTGAGGGTGGCTTTGAAAGCAATTGCCCTTTCAGCCACTGCCAGCGTGCTTTCTTATTTGCAAACTAAGTTCTGCACAGAAGTTCCTTGAAGGAGAAATAACCAAAATGTTGCCAGCCTGGAAACTCCTGTCTGCTGCAGGTGTCAGTTGAATTTCCTGTTCTCTGTGAGCAGCTAGGGCTTTCGAGACTATTTTCCAGCAACTCATTAAATAGCATCTATCATTTGGTGTCTTGGAAGGTTTCATACCACCAAACAAAAACAGAGCTTGGGAGAACATGGAGCTCCCTCTCCATTTTGAGTGGGGCACATACCCAACGCTTTGCCTGAGATATTTTTGGAAAGGACAGGTCAAAAAGCCCCGATACAAAGGCAGAGTGGGACCAAAGGCAGGTCAGGGCAGGACTGCCCCAACTTCTTGTTTTTTGGGCTCAAATCTGTGAGTCCCAGTTTGCAGATAAGGTGTCTGGTGACTCAGGTGACTCAGTTTTTGCCTATTATGGGACAGTCACTGCTTGCCTCTGTCTGTCGAGCTTGCTGCCCTCAATTTCTTCAGTTACATTTCTCTTCTAATATTTTCCAGGGGGTTCGGGTTTTGCCCCACATCAAAATGACAGAAGCCGCAGCATTCCTCAGAGAACACAGCTCTCATTCACTGACTGGCCCAACTTATCATGGAAATTATTAGTTTCCTTAAGCATTTATTGTAGTTGTCCCACAATACATGCTTACCCTGTTCTGATCTGAAACACTGTGCTCGGAAAGGAGAAAATTCCACGTAGTACCACAAACACCGCGTTTGCAAGAAGTTGGTATGTTAATTAATAAAGTCTGGGAGCCACTGGTTTAACATACTAATGAATTTGTTATGCAGAGATAGATGAAAAGATACATTTCCTTATTAGACTTTTGAATGTCTGATGCTTTTACTGTAATTATTTGTTGCATTTCCTGTCTTTCTTATGAACACACTACTAGTATTTCTAATACTACAGTAGGGTCAGATAATTGTTTCAGCAAAGGGAAGCAGAAATAAAGAGATATAAGCCAGAGGAACATAGTCAAGACTTGAAATGAGAGGGACAGCCAGTGGGGTAGACCCTAGAGGAGATATCCTTTTGTAACTGAGGACCTGCAGAGAATGAGATCTAGTTAGCAGCGAAGAAGAGCCTTTTTCCCAAAGGGTTCTGAACATGAAGGTTGTGCTGTACGGGACTGGTGGGTGCGTGTAAATCTGAGAGGTCTGGCACTGGGCTCAATGACTCCATGTCCTCACTAATGCCAGGAGAGAAGTTGCATTTCTTACAAGCTACAGTGAAAACAGTGAAGGCAACCCATTTCAGGAAGATCCAGCCCTCTCAGTGTGGGGATGGTGGCCATTTTTGAGGTGTCTCCACAGAGGTGTGGATCTGCAAGCCTTGGAGCTGCTGCCAGCACAGCTCTGATTAAGACTGGTAAGACCAGAGCCATCTTGTTCCCCAAAGTGGGGGTGTCATTTCATGGGGCTAAGCACATAAAGAAGCATCTGCCAGCTCTCAGACTCCAGTATGGCCACTGATAACCTTAACCAGAAGGCTGGTTGAATCAGTCCTTGGGTAGGAGCCAAGCTGTGGGTTGCAAGTTGGACCACAGAGCTTCAGAGATCAGAGAAGTTATTAGTCAAGGAGAAGAGAGATAAAGGAAAGGAGAGGATTGCAGTGCCTTTGGCAAATAGTGCCTTAACTAAAACAGGACAGCCTTCACATGGCTGATGCAGGGCCAGGCTGACAGTGCTGTCAGTAAGTCATAAGTATTGGGGTTCCTGATGCATTTAAGCACACACCTTACATTACAACTGACTACTAGACATCCTTGGATGGGTCCGTAGGGAGAAGCCTACATTGGTCAGGAATGGCGCTGTGACAGAGCAGTGGGCATTTGACGAGAGTTTCCAGAGATTAAACTCTTTGTGACTGGATGTAAACTCGGGAATTCACCCTGCAAAACTCCCATAAGTAGTGACTGCCTGAAGCCACTTCCTCGCTTTCCTTGAGGCTTCCTGCAAAAAAGTTAGGGAAAATAGCCTTATTCTTTCTTATACTGGAGTCTTTTGTCTGCCCTGCTTGCAGAAAAGGTATGCATATAACCTGTTCTGTTCCTCTGCATCCATTTTGTTAGTAACAAGAATACAGTCCAAAAAAATTTTTCTTCATTCTGACACATAAATATACACAAAAGGCTTGGGATAAGAATAGAAATCTTTATGGGCTCCTTCTAGATGCATCAGGAAGAATCAGGAGCCAAATTCTGCCCTTCCCTGCTGCAGATGAATGCTGTCGCTTCCTAAAATAAATAAAATTGCTCTTCACTTACACAGTGTCAGATTAGAAGCTAAGAAATCAAAACCTAACCCTGTGAAGTCTAGTTTGGCAGTGCTCACAGCAAGCCATAAAAACCTCTATAGTTACTCAGAAGTGGCTCTCTGTTCCAGAAAAAAAAAAAAAGAAAAAGCAGTATTAAATCTGATCTGATAGCCCTGCAAGGTTAGGTGCCAATGCCTCCATCTCATTGAGAAAACAGTAAATTCTTTCTAGTGGTGCTGTGCTATTAATTCCTGAGTCATAAGATGCTGGTCCTTAAATTCCTGGCTGATTCAAGTTTATTTACAGAATCCTAACTGCTCTGGGCTTGGGAGAAGCTATACTAGGGAAGAACTTTATTCCAGGGGAAAAAAAGAAGACATTTCCCAAACCTAGCATCTGCTGGCATCTATGAAGTAGTTTGATGCATTAGAGGTGGTCCCTTGGGAGGAGGAGTAGTTGCGTGCTTCTATTTTTGCATGAAATCAGGCTCAGCAGAGGGCATGATGATGCACAAATATCAGCGTGTCTTGCTGTCAAGAAGAAGCAAAGGACGGCAGTGACGAGAGGGATGCGTTCAGCCCTCCACATTACCTACCGGGTGAGTAGGGGGTCTCATGTCACACATTTTGTACAGACAGCTGCTGCCAGCCAAGAGTATAACCCGAGCTGCTACTGCTCTTTGCAGAGAGGCAACTCTGCTTCCGTTAGCTGCTTGGCTGGATTTCATGCCTTTTATTATACCCCAACATAGCATGACAATGCAGCTGATTCACTGCAGCATCGCAGGAGTAAGGACCACAACCACTTCATCTTGGTGAGCATAGCAGGAATACAAGAATGCAAACTCCCTCTCCACTCCCAGCCTGACTTTTGTGACTTCAAAGAGAAGGATATGCTATATTTTAAGCATTCACTCACACAGACCCTTAACCCCAGTGCTTGAACCTTTCAGGTATTTTAGGTAGGATCTTGTCTTCTAACCAGCCTGAAGCTATGGGCACCATGCTGTAATCCTGACAATTTTTTCAAATAAATGTGCTTGAATCTGGTAATTTTCCTGATGGCTCGCCTCCAAGAGAATGGTGTCAATCACCCAGTAGGTTTCAGGGCTGGGGCTGAGTCAGCTCTGACTCAGCCAGCAGCTCCAGCTCTGCCAGGCAGTGGAGCCCTGCGTCAGTGCAACCCATAGGGCCATGGTCCCACAAAGGACACTGTTCCCCAGTTCTGCAGCAGCACAGTGTGAGATCCCCCCACAACACAACGGAAAGCCCTCAGCCCTGCTCCGAAACCTTCTTGGCCCTGTAGTAAGGTGTGTAGATGGGGATGGGTGTTAGTTCCTTGCAGGGTACAGAATCTGAGGACCCATCTCACCCTCATCGAGATGCCCATCTGACCTGGATGTAGGCACTGCTATATGAAGGACTTCCCTCCTGGGAGCTGGAGGAAGCAAGGAAGTGGTTTTGTCCAGAGACCTCTGTCCCTGTCACAATGTTTCTGGCAAAATAGTTAATATTCCCATTTCGATGAAGTAGGGTGGTGTCCCCATCCTCAGGCAGTCAAGAGCAAACCCAGTCTGGAAAGGAAAAGGCACCATGTGTACTATGTAAAGCAGTGTGACTGACAGGTTCCTCTCTTTGTCTTTCTCCCTTTATCCCTGGTGGTGTGATTTGAAGCAACGCCCCGTGAAGCAATCCTTGAGTGCCTGCATGTGCAGAGAGTCACACTGGAAATGCCTCCTACTCTCCATCCTTATGTATGGTTGCCTGGGAGCAGTGGCCTGGTGTCAGCTGGCCCGAGTCACCAAGCTCAGCTTCGACAGCTCCTTAAAGGGCAAGTCCATGATCTACCATGACAGCCCCTGCTCAGATGGCTATGTCTACATCCCACTGGCCTTCCTTTCCATGCTGTACGTGGTGTACCTGGTGGAGTGCTGGCACTGCCATGTCAAGAGAGAGCTGCAGTACAAGGCTGATGTGGACAGTGTCTATGAATGTATCAACCGCATGCAGCAAGCCACTCCGTGCATCTGGTGGAAGGCCATCAGCTACCACTTTGTACGGCGAACCCGGCAGGTAACCCGATACCGCAATGGAGATGCCTACACCACCACCCAAGTCTACCACGAGAGGGTCAACACTCATGTGGCCGAAGCTGAGTTTGACTACTCTCACTGTGGATACAAGGACATCTCCAAAGAGCTCCTGGGCCTGGAGAGCTACACAGCCACCAAGCTGAGGTTCACCAAATGCTTCAGCTTTGCCAACATCGAGTCTGAGAACTCTTACCTGACACAAAGGGCTCACTTCTTCACAGAAATAGAGGGGCTGGATGACTACATGGAGGTAAGGGAAGGCATGCAGCTCAAAAATGTGGACTTCAAGGAGCTCATGATGGCCTACGGGGACCCAGATCACCTCCCATGGTATGTGTCCCACTATGCTTTCTGGGTGGCAGCCATCCTGATGATCTCGTGGCCTCTCAGGGTACTCATAGAGTATCGGACTGCATACGTCCACTACCACGTGGAGAAGCTTCTGGGCCTGGAATACACAGCACCCACCACGACGGAGGAGCCCCTCTACCGTTACCGCATGCCCCGGGATGCCACGCAGGACAGCACAGAGCTGGAGTGGCACATCTGCACCAACCGGCAGCTGATCCCCAGCTACTCGGAGGCCATGCTGATGGACCTGGCCAACTCCCCAGCGTACAACAGCTACACGGTGTGTCGGTACAGTGAGGTGGCCCACGGCTGCGAGCGCTGCAACCATGCCTCCAGCACCTCCTCCATCTTCTCACGCCATGCTTTCCACAGCTGCAGTGGCAACTCCCGCCTGTCCCTCAACACCAGCCGTTTCTCCCTCTGCCGCATCCATGGCTCCCACAGGACAGGCCTCTGGCGGAGCCGCAGCAGCAGCATTGCTGACCGTGGCTGCCACGATGAGCAATGCTGCTCCTACTCCAGCCAGCTGGCTGTCAACGAGAACCCCCCTACCTACCACGACGCCCGCTTCTTCCCTGTCTTGATCGTGCATAGGCCGGAAGGGCACGATGGACAGCCCTTCTATGTCAGACGCTCCTCTTGTCTAGAAACATCTCTGTGATGGGCTTCCATGGTTTCTCAGCTCCTCAGCTCTGGAACAACTTCACTGCTGTGCTTGCAGAGATACCACCAGCCTGCAAGTGTCAGCCAGCAAGACAAGCTTGAGATTTCAGTTCTTCATCCTGACATTGCATGAGGATATGGTCACCCTGACAAGTGGCCCACCTCATTTCTCTCCCTCCTCCTATTTGTCTCCATGTTTATTTTTCCCCTTCCTTTCACTTTTACTCCTCACTGTTTCTTTGCTTCTTGAGTCTCTGCCTCTCCTCCCATCCCGCTCTTTCTTTTACATTTCAGTCAGTATTTGACAGCTGTTTCCATGGGAGGATTTAAAAAGCCTGTGTTCTGCAATGCATCTGCCCTACAAGGTACGAAACTCAAGAGACAGCGAGGCCAAGCGAGATGCTGAAAGGCCTGCAGCCAGTCAGTGTCAAGTCAGAAAGAGAATTCAGATCTGCAGGCTCTGAGTCAACTGCTGCAAACCCCAAACAAGGCTTTTTAAAAAATTATTTCTGCCAGTCTTTTTGCCTCTTCTTTCATTTATTGTCACCTCTCTTTATACTTCCTCCTCTCTCCCTATTCTCGTCTTCCTCTTTTGGTTTTCTCACCTCTGCTTTCCAGTTTCTCATTGCACCTTTCTGGGGTTTTGTCAGTGAGGATGTCTTTCAGCCTGTAATTGGCTTCTGTTGCCCCAAAATAAGGTATTTGCAGCACAAATTTCAGTGTCCACCGACACAGCCATAGGAAATGCCCCTGAGAAGCGCTGAGGACATTCACCACGGAGTAGTGAGATACACAAACAAAGCAAAAAGCATGCCTTTTGCTAACCATGCCCTGCCTGGTCTGCAGCGGATGCTGCTGCATTTCCAGAAGTAGTTAACCTCCTTCAGCTCCACCAGTGTTAGCACTCATCAAGAGCCGTAATGTAGATCAGTGCCCTGCTAGTGCCACTATTTTTAAGACTGTAGATCTGGTCTGTGGTTATTTCACTCCTACCACTTGCTCGGAGCTGCGGGGACTGGCAAGGAGGAGAGAGGTCAGGGAAGGAAAGGTGTTAATCCACTACAGCCCACCCACCAATGGTCTGAAGGCTCTTCCTGCAAGGCTCCCTGCAAGCGCGTGCAGAGCCTTCAGTAAAGTGTGAGATGAGCCTGGCATTGTCACCCACAGGAGGTGGCTGGTGCTTCCAAGAGCCAGGGACCAGCTCAGGGCTTCTGGCCACGCTCAGGATCCCCAGGGCTTCAACAGGTGCCAAACCTGCCATGTGCTGAGCAAGCTCTGCAACAGTTCATCAGGTGGGTAGCTGAGGTGGGCACCAACTTGCAGGAGAATGCAATACAGTCTCAATACATTAACTACCAAAACCAGGGTGTTGTGCCTCCCTATGGCAGGTAGGTCAGAAGCCGAGCCCTCAGAGGGGCTAGCAACAAATGCTTCCTCCCGAGTCAGTTCTGTGTGTATCTATGTGTAATATGAGATTTGTAAAGTCTTACTAGTATGTGTAGATTATATGTAACTCTGCATATGGTGATTTCTTATGGCATTGACTGTTGCACTGTGTTAAATACATTTTGTTTTGGTTTGATGACTGTTTTGATGCACTGTTTATTTCAACTCTGGAAGCAGAGACATTGCTTTCACATGGGCAGTACCTGGCTAACACACTGCGGAGGATGGCACCATCAGGAGGGTTGTTTAAATTTGTATGAGCCAATCTTTTTTCAAGTAAACACTGTATGTATGATTTATGTGACATTTTCATTCTGACAGCTTGGCATTTATTGTGAAAGATATGTAACGCATAGGATGTGTTAGTTTGTCACCTCTAAAAAAGAATAACCGTTCCAGACACGAGGAAGAACCAGGTTTGTGCTTAGGGTAATGACTATTCTTGGACTGGGGCCAAAATCCTGAAGTGGATAAAAGTCAAAACAAAATCAAAACTTAGACCCACCCCACAATGACCCAGCCCTGATCCCTATCCGTATCATGTCACTCCTGGCAGGGCTGAGAGCCTGGGATAAGGATAGGATCAGACCCGACCTCCAGGCAAAGACTCGTCTCTGGTTTACTGGAGTAAAGGCAAGCCCTGCATAGGGTTCCCTCCTCTTGTCTTCACTCACACAGAAAGTTTAAACCAGCACATATGGAAGATCTGAGAGCTGGAGGAGGCTGAAGCCTCAATAGAGAGGCTGGAATATTTCAACACTGCTTCTGACTTGAAGGAGGTGTTAGGGAGGAAGATGAGAAAGAACGGAAGAGATGGTAGAATAACATAAATTAGAAGGGAACAGAGTTTGGATGCAGCTCAGATAAACGAGCAGCAGAAATCAGTTGCAGCAGGCTCAGGCACAGAGGCAGGTTGTGCAGCTGCCACATATACCTGCAACTTTAAACACCATTCCCATGCTTTGCCATGGCCCGCTTGCTCCAATGTGTATTTCAGGACTGAGTGTTATATTTGGGTCCTCAGAAGTGGCCACGTCAAACAGTGTTATTATCCAACACGAACAAGCTCTAGCAATCCCATTATTATGATGAGCTGGGCAGAGAAAGGAGGCAGTTTATGCCAAGTTTAACCTTTACAGTGTGCTCAAAAGCTGCTGCAATATCCAGCAGCTCTTGGGCTGTGTCCTTGTGAAAGGTTGAGAAGCCCAGAGGGTTTTTACTTCCTTGCTGCTCGTGACCTAGCCCAGCTTTGGGGCACTTATTTGAGAACTGTTCGCTAAGGTGCAAACAGCCCCATGTAGAGCTCCCTCCTGTTACACGCCATAGCTGCTGGTGGAGGTGACTGAAAAGCTGGGAGTAGCTGTGGGCTGGTCTTGAACCAGCTGGCTTCAGCAAAGGGCCTGTGCACGGAGCACCTGAGCAGCCACCCCAGGGCTCCTGCCCGCAGAGCATGGCTGCTCCTGATGCCCTCCGGAATCACACTGTTGTCACCCACTGCTGCAGCTCCAGATGTGGTAGATCTGCTGCCACAGCAGAAGTAAGGAGGAGGGCACCGAGGCTGCCTGTGCGCCCCAGTGCTATGTCCTTTGCTTTAGCGCAGCACCACCATCACCGGTGTCACCACATGCAGAACAAAGCCACACAGATTAATGCAGCAACACAAGTGGTCAGGAGAGAGTATTTATCTTCAATTCCTAAAAGCATTTCGGAATCACCAGCTCCTTTCATTCTGCACAGTAATACCGCACTCCTCTGTAAGTTTTCCCGCAGCAGTTTGCACCCCAACTGGCAATGCATGCCGGATCTTGGTCCAATTTCCATGCGGCTCTTCCTGTTGAAATAAAGCCCTTCTCAGACACTCCGAGGCCAGATCCCCTGCTGCTGACAATTCCAGTCGTTCCTCTGCTTCCAGCAAAGCCTGGCCGCCTGGTACCAGCCCAGGGCCTGGCCCATGTCACCCAGCAAGGCCCTCCCACTGTCATCTTACGAGGCTGTCCCTCTGTCCCTTCCCCACCAACCCCAGCAGGGTTACACTCCACATTGTGCCCCGGTGTGGATTGCAGGGGCGCTGAGAGATGCAGGGCCACCAGGTAAGTGCTGTAGTTGCTACTGCGGAGCTGAATGCTGCACTGTAAAGACTGTGCTTCTTATGGCATCTTTCAGCTCAGATTGTCACCATAATCTCTGTGAAAAGACAGTGCTGGATTTTGTTTTGTCAGTGACTTTCCCCACACTTTGCGGGTCACTGTGAGAGCGGAGATCTCCTCAGCCCTCCGCTTGTCCTCGCACCAGCAGAAAGGAGGCTGAGGCTGCACATCCCCGCAGGAAGGACGGACGGTGCAGGGGTGGGACGGCACAGCCATGCCCTGAGGCGAGGGTCCTGGCTGAGGGGGGCAGTTCCCCCATCCCCTCTGCCCGCCGAGGGAGGCTGACGAGCCACGCTGCCCTCTGCTCCCACACGGAGGCCCGGAGGGAAGCGCCGTCCTCTCCCCGACGCCCCGTATGTGGGAGCCCTTCGGCGCTGCTGCGGGGACGACGCCGCCCCGGCCCCCACAGCCACCCGCAGCTCCGCCCGCCTCGGGCCGGGCTAGGAGAGGCCGGTGGCGGCGGCGGGGCGGTGATTTTCCGCTCCGGGGGCCGTTCATGCATATTCATGCCGTGATGTCAGAGGGGGAGCACAGCGCGCGGTGACCGCCCGAAAGCGCCATTTCCTGGCGGAGAAGGCGGCGGCGGAGGGCCGGGCCCGGCCTCGGAGGAGGCGCCGCGCGGCCGCGCGCCGATAGGGGGAGAGCGCCCGGCACTCAGAGCCCGGCGGCGGCACCGCACCGCATTCGGAGCGCCGCTGCCCCGGCCGGAGCCGCAGCGGAACTTGGAGCGTTCCCGCAGCTTCCCAGGGCGGCCCGGCGGAGCCGAGGAGCCGGGGGAGGATGGTGGTGCGGGAGAGATGGAGCTGAGGCGGAGCATGGCGCTGCCGCGGCTCCTCTTGCTGGGACTGTGGGCTGCGGCGCTCCGGGACGGCGCCGTGGCGGCAGGTGAGGCGCTGACAGCCCGGCGGGGACACGGGGCCGACGCCGCCACAGGTGGCCCGGGTTCGGCGTGCCCGCGGGGCCGGGCTGCGGGGAGCGGGAGCCGCGCTCGGCGGCGGGCTCGGAAAGCCTCAGGGGCCGGCAGAGGCATCGCCCCGGCGCTTGCCTCGCTCGGGTATCCCCGGAGGAAAGCCGGGCGCGAGGCGTTCCCGGGCTTTTGTTTGTGTTCCTTCTGAACTGGTTTTCCGAAGTTCCACCTCCGGGGCCGCTCGGTGCCCGGCGGGCGGGAGGCGGCGGGGACGCGGGAGCGGCGGTACGGGACGGCACGGGACGGGGCGGCCAGCGGCCAGCCGGAGCGGCGGGGAACGGCGGGACCCGGGAACCTCCCCGCAACGCTCACGGGCAGCGGCCATGTCCCCCTCACTCCAGAAAGAACTTCACCAGAGCGTACTTCTGTTCTCAGCCGTCTAAAAATTCAGCGGTTTCAAGAGTTTGTTCTTTTAAAAACCACCGCAGGCGGATCCGCGGTGTGTTTTGCCAGCCGGTGTGTTCTTTTGCTGTCGGTTCTGTCTGTTGGCGAGGAATGTGACACGATTTCATTTCAGGCAGCTCTGCACGCTGCCGCGGGTGCCGCTGGTGCAGGTCGGCTCGGGGAGCCCGGCGGGGTGAGGTTGTTCCCTGCGCTGCCGGAGTGCTGCTGTCAGATGGGAAGGCGGGAGTGAGAGAGTAGAAGGAGGAAAGGGGGGACGCTAAAATCCGCCTTGATCACCTGTGTGCTCCCGCCCGACACCCGCTGGAAGGGTGCCACAGATAAGGCTGCATTTTGTCAGAAACTTGGGAATTTACTAAAAGAGCCCGACCTGTATTTCTTCATTTCAGTCGGTCCTTACAGAGAGGGCTCATTATACTTAGGCGACGTGGAGAATTACAGCTAAGGCTAAACGCTCACACTGTCTATTAATTTCCTCCAGCGTTACTTAGTATGGAAACTGGAGCCATAAAGGGTCTCTAATGACACTTCATTGTTTAATTTGTGGCTAACTCTTCAGCAGAGCCGGCCCGGGGAGGTTGGGTGGTTTGCTTCTCCTTTGAGGCACCCGAGCTGAGTGCTGGTCAGTGTCCATGTGCTGTTGGGTTTGCTGTGGCACAGAGAGCTTTTATGCAGCTTTCAGCTTTCCTGTTTTGCTCCAGCGCTGAGCAGTGGCAGGGAGGCTGCTTTCTGGCACGCACGGAGATATGCAATTTGTGTTACAGATGAGTTAAGTAATGCAAGATTAGATCATCCTCACCCAAGGTGATTAAATCCTTAGCCCTGCAAACCAGCTGCAGAGCCTAACCTAAAGCTAGCTTACCGGTTTTGCCGTGCTTTTTGTCGATTTGCTGAATTAACAGCAGCAGGTAGGCAAAAACACGGCGTGCTGACAACAGCTGTTAGCAGCTGGCGGGGCCCCTTGAGAGGACATCCCGCTGCCTGCATTCAGGGCTGCTTGTGGTGCTGGGCTGCACACTTTCCCCCCTGCTGCAGGAGGTGCGGGGCTGGGGGGAGTGGCACGCAGCGCACCTCCGTGTTCGGTCACCTTTGGGTGTGATGGAGTTGTAGAGCAGCAGGGCTGCCGGCTCAGCAGTGCTCTGTAGGGCAGCGAGGCGTCCTGCAAGCAGCAGGCAGCCAGTGCCTGTAATGTGTGGTGATACGTGGCTGCACCAGAGCGGGGGAGTGGTGGGGTGGTGTTGTTGGGGTTTGTTTTTGTTGTTTCTTCCCGAAGGATGCGGAAGCCGCTCTCAGGACGTAATATTGGGCTGGGCTAGACCTGTTCTGATCTGTCAGTCCTGTGCCACCGCATAGGAAATGGCCACTCTCCCTAACAAAACCAGCTTCACATTTATTTTCCACATTCCTCCTTTCCCACGGTCTCCTTTGATCCTCTGGTTCTTCTTTTATTTGCCGTCTTTCTTAAACGTGCTCCTCCAGCTGGCTTCCATGCTCTCTCATGGTAACACATTCCGTAGATGCACTCTGCTCGAGGGAAGCGCTCCCCACCCACCCACCCACACACACTGCTCTGGGCCAGATGTCGATTGCTTCTGTGGCAACGTGGCTGTGAGCGGCTCAGCTGGCGCTGGTCCTGCTGCTTTGGCGTTGCAGCTCCATGACCCGAGCACAGCGCAGTCCTTTGGCCAGGCCCAGAGACTGGGGAGGCTGCTGGGGCACACGTCGCCCACGTCGCGTGGCAAATCCCTGCTCAACGGTGAGGCGTGCTGCAAAGCAGGGCTTTGCTTTCACAGGTCTTGTACGTGGCAGGGAGGCTTCCTGTAATGCGGAGGAGCTGTGTACGCTGAATAACATGGCATAATTGAGTCTTTCTTGTGTCCCAGCTCTTTTCAAATGCATACAATGGAGCAAGCAAGATGCTTTCTTAGCAGCACAGGAGCTCTGTAGCTGAAATGAAAGCCAGGGGAGAAGAGGGAGGTGTGGTACTGCAGTGAGAACGTGCTCAATGCAACCGGACCGCAGGCATGGCCAAACTCTGGCCCTTTGGGCTGGTTCTACCCAGCAGCATTACCTAGTGATGAGCAAGCAGAGCTAGGAGCAGCCCCACGTGCAGGCTGAGCACCACCTCTCTCTGCTGTAACAATCTTGGTGCCTTTGGCTATTGCCGAGCAGAGGCAAGATTGCTGCTCTATTTGCAGAGCATTCTGGTAGGGTATGTAATTCCAGAGCGCCAACCTGGAGTAACTTGCTGTACTCCAACCCCCCTTTTTCTGGGGGTGGGGAGGATTTTTCTTTTAGGTATGAAGTTTACAGGATCTCCAATCAAATTAAAGGTGTCCCAGGGTCAACCCGTCAAACTAAATTGCAGCCTGGAGGGAATGGAAGATCCCGAGATGTTGTGGATCAAGGACGGAGCAGTGGTGCAAAGCGTAGACCAGGTGTACATTCCAGTAGATGAAGATCACTGGATCGGCTTCCTCAGGTACACCAGATGCGGAGAACGAAGAATATCATGGAAACTATTGCAGCGTTCTGCTGTCAGCTATAGCTGTGTGACTGCAGTGACCTTGGTGGGCAGGGTCCTTCGGTCTGCGGTTCAGCATATGGCAAGGGCATAACTGAGAGCAGAACTGAAGCCACTGAGGGCTGAGACAGTGCACTGGAACCCTACTGGTTTCCTGACCGCTGTGCTTACAGGTGCTTTGCTAACACTCGTACTGCTTGAGACGTGACTTCGAGGTGAAAGGATGTTCTTGCCTTGTTTGTTCATCTCGCTCTGCTGTGCAGCTGGAAGACTAACGCCTGACTTACAGGTTCTCTCTCTTGTACTCTCTTCTCTTTCTCTCTCTCGAGCTGTCAGTCTGCCTGAGGGGTGAGCCTTGCTCATTGAAAGGGAGACTCCCAGGACTCCATCTGCTTTCTCTCTTTGAGGAAGAGCGTTTGGCATCTGAACCTTCCCTGAGTTATTTTGCAGAGATTTTTCTAATACATTTACTCCACACGATACCAGGCCTGCTCTGCTCAGAGGCTCAAGAAGTCCCTTCTGCAGAGCAGCTCTCTGCGAGCTTAATGCAGCAGAAGGTGGGTGTTGGTGAGTTCTGGAAGCGAGTTAAACAGGATCCAAGCCTCTCCTCTGGCTCTTTTTCTATACGTAAAGAGTTTGTACAAGCAAGCATGCCATCGCTCTGAGGGCTCAAAACTGTTAATTGACTGAGAATAAATCTTCTGAGCTGAGGCTTCTTCTCCTCTTAGGTCTCTTGGCGTGGCATTGCATGGAGTCTCCAGTTCCAGCCACTAAAAATTTCTGTGACTTGCCTGTAATAAATGTTCTGATAGGAAAAAAAATCCTCTATGCCTCGTGAAACTGTTGCATAACATTATGTTATGGAAACAGTTTGTCTTGAATCTATACCATTTACTTCCTCCCGTTCTGCTTTGCCTCTGTCAATCTGATCTCTTCTCACATCTTGCTTTTTTCCACTGAGAATTTTCTGCAGCCCCAGGGCTCAGTTAGGGTGCTGGATCCAGATGTCTCCGTGTTTCTCTCCTTTTTGTTTTCTCCTACTGAGGGGGTCATTTCTCCCACGCACTGCGTGACTCTCTGCAATCGCTGTGTTTCAGAACGTGTGGCTGGGTGGGCACGACTGCTGCTTCCGGGGGAAGGTACAGCTCTGAAAATCAGGCTGTAGTGGGACCATTGTGTGCATTTCAGCAGACACCCTCCCTTTCCAGTCTTCCATCCAGAGGTATCCTTGCCCGTCCACAAGAAAGACCGCTAGTGTTAGGAGAGTGGGCCTCAGATCTGCTGAGGATCCCGGCACAACAGTAGGCACATGGCTGCTCATCCTGAGGGGGCAATAGACATTGCTACAATGGTGGGCACTCAGAGTCACGCTGGTGCCTTTGGTAGCTGAGATCTAGTAGCTTTGGGACCAAATTCTGCCTTATGACACTGTCTTCATGTTAGAGACAGCTGAGATGCTGCAGATATCCAGTGGTGGAAGGAGGAGCGGAATTTCTCCTATAAACTGCTCAGTTGCCACAACTGCTTTCCCCTGTTTAGATGCATCCTTTCAGAAGGAGAGCTGATGCTGAGCAAGGGATGGAGTAGAAAAGTTTGTAGGGTGAGGTCCTGTACTGGAGTAGGCCAGAGTAACCTCTTTGAAAGCCCAAATTGAAAGCCGCAAGTTGTTTTGCAGTGTGCAATGCTTTAGGATAAGAATAACACTGAGTGCAGTGAAGTGACCTATTTATTCCCACAGGAGGCTGTCCAGGCACCTAACTGAGGCGGAACAGTTGGGCTCGTTGGAGGCGTGTGATTTGGAGTTTCCCACTAGCTCAGGCACTGTGAGCCGAGCTGTCACTCTCAAAGAGTAGATAGTCACGACTCAGGGTCAAGGAGAGGACCGACCCCTTGCAATTCTCAAAGGACAAAATTACAGGTTTCCTGCAAGGATATTTCAGAGAGAGGCTGTCTGCTCTGCCGAGGATTCTTCCATCCACTCTAGGGAGGAGCCTCCTTTCTCCACTGGTTTTCCATGCGCTTTGTGCTGGCTATTGCCCTCCTCCCCAGAGCTGGCTGCATTTCCGTGGCTGCTGTCTGTGCATCTGGTTTGCCAAATTCTAGAGGGTCCTTTGGGGCAAAAATATGCTTTATCTACATAAAATATCGATATGGCTTTTGACTTTTTTCAGCCTGAAATCCGTCGAGAGAACAGATTCTGGGAAGTACTGGTGCCAGGTTGAGAACGGGGGGAAGAAGGAAGAATCACAGCAAGTGTGGCTCATAGTGGAAGGTAAGGAGGAGTAGTAGTGCTGGTTTCCTTTCAGATTGACCCATCAATATACTTTAGGTGGAAGCGATGAGAGTGGGTTGCTCCAGTGACAGGCTTCTTTGCTCTGAACCATTGCCGATAACTGCAGTGAGATCGCTACAGAGCAGGACTAAGAAATGATAGGGTAGTAGCTTTGAGGAAAGGAGCTGTCAGTTTATTAGCCTTCTGGTTTTATTTCGGGACATTTCCTTCCAGCCCCTCGGTCCACTGTTGCTTTGGTCTTCAAACAGTTCATAGAATAGGCTGAAAGGGATCCATGGGGATCATCTGCTCCAGCCTTGCTCTCAAAGCAGGGCTTCAGCTGGTTCTGTGTGTTGGCCAAACAGATCTTTGAGGGCAAGGTACAGCTTTAAGCAAGTTCTGAGAGTTTTGGGTGAAGCACTGTACATCAGTGCTTCATAGGCACACCTTGATGTGGCACTGTTCGCCTAGTCTTATCTGACAAAATATAACTCGTGGGTGGTTGTCCAAAAGTTACCTGAAGCAGAGTGGTTTGGCGGCTTCTTATTGCCTGTATTTCATTTCCCTTAAGCCTCGTTAGGTCCTTGGAAGCTGGTAGTAATAGAATGGTGCAATATTTGGTAAGGCAGTGGACAGGAACAGTGTATTTGCATAGAGAACTGGATTCTTGAGTGTAATTAGTAACATTTTGGGCCAGAGGTTAATCAGTGCTTTTAAAGAGGGGGCAAAGGTTGGATGCCACCAGAGGTGGTGTTGTTTGGGTGCTATTTTAAGCAGAGGTCTCTCATTCAGAGCTGTGGAAACATTCATAGCAGTTCTCATGGGAGGAGGAATGTTGTCCTGCGGTTGTCTTCATGAGTTCCAGGGGTTTGTCCACCTAAAATTTCAGGCACAGCTCCATCTGAGAAACATTATTTATAGCTTAAGATCTGCTTTTGTATGGGGTTTCTATTTCTCTTCCAATTGCCATGGCCCACCCCAGAGGTGGCTGCATTTGCATGGTGGGTGCACTAGGAGTGATTGGGTAACTCAGCGTGCTGAGCAATCTGGAAAACAAAGGAGCCCTTCTGGATAACACAGGCAGAAAAGAACAAAGTCACAAAAACCAGCTGCAGCTAGAGAAGGGGAGTGCTGCAAATGAAGGCCAAAGCTTACAGCAGAAGCACAAAGCTGAAAATGAATCTAGTCATTTTTCTGAGAAAAACAAGTATGACAGAAACTAGTTAAACTTGAACTGAGCGTGTAGTCATGTGAATTGGGAGGTAGTGGAAAAAGATAAAAAAATTAACAAGAAGTGATAAAGGGTGGATTTAAAAATAATAAACTGAAACTATCTGCTGGTAGCGTAAGAAAATGCTAGGGAATGCAAATGCCTGCCAGTCCCACCTTCATTGTTATCTCTGAACGTATTTCTTCCCTGGGCGTACCAGCTTTATCTAGAAGTGATTTGCTGTTTAATAGTGGCTGTTCTCCTCTTTGTCTGAGAGGGAATCTTCTCTGGTCACATACACAGCCCTCGGTAGGCGTTGATGCCTTTCACTATGCTGTACAGTGCAAGCGCAGACTGTTGGGGATCTAACTTCCAGTGAGCTATGTACTATCTGTGGGTGGAGATCCACTTAGTCTTTATCAGACAGAAGTTGGTATTTGAACTGTGTCTGTAATACAATGCAAATGTTTGGTTGTAGGAAACACTCCTCAGAATTTACAAAAACAAACTGAGTGGGAATGTTTCTGGTGTAGAAACTAGATTCTGGCCTTACGAAGAACATGATAGTGTTTGATGCCTGAAGAGGTAATCCAAGAGGCATGCTGCAGAGTGTAACCATCTGAAAATAAGGATTATCTTTCTTACAGAATTTTCCCTCTGAAATTACACCCCTGACCATGGGGCTGTCCCTGGGGCTGCTGACGCCCCTTATGCCTACGGAGTCAGCACCCCAGCCTGACCCACACAGACAAGTTCACCTTAATACTGTCTAAAATCTGAGCTGTAGAAAAGATTATCCCCGTAGAGTGGATGCTGGAATAAGGACTACACAGGTTCATTTTCTGATTTTGCCAATGCTTTCCTGGCTGTTGGCTGCTAGCTGCCTCCATGGTGCTTCTGTGAGATGTGGGTGCTGGCACTCGCCTCCCGCTGGGAACTGGGAGGCTCAATGTGCCGCAGACAGCGAGGTGTCCAGGTAATGTATTTACGGGGGCAGTGCAAGTTCCTGCAGCCAGATGAGTCAGCTGCACTCCCTGAACTATGAGAGTTTTTAATTGTGGTCTTGGCTGATCTGGTTAGTTGCTACCAAAGTGAGAAAACCTGCTGAGCAGGGCAGGATCCTCCCGAAAGGTTACCTCGGGTGCTATGGCAAAGGGACAGCAGGCAGGGATCCAGCTCACAGGTAGAAGGGACACTGGTCTTTTCCCATCTGGCCTCTCAGAAAAGGAGGACAAAGCAGGTGGAGATTTCACAGGTGGTATCTGACAAGTTTGTTCTCTTCTGTTTTTTATGTGTGACTGCAATAAACAAGTAAAGCATGTAAGCACAAATGAGCAATGGATTGTGGCGATGGCTGTGCATGTCCTGAGCACTGGTCTTTGTGCAGATAGGCACTGTCATTCCTGGGGGGACCTATTTTCAGACCTATTTAAGACCTATTTACCTCACTTGAAAGGGACAAGTGGCAAGGAGGAGAGGAAGGCACGGAGAAACTGCCACATGAAGGACACAAATGGTGACCAGGCTGTCAGTAGAAGATGGAGGACACCGCTTTTAGTTGTAGAGCAGGGGGAATGTCAAACGTTAGGCTCCTAAATCCATCTCAGCACCTACCAATTGCTTGCTTTTGGATGTGCTCAGCATCTGCTGTGCCAGCTGGAGCCACATGGGCCTGTCACCCCTGGCTAAGGGTAGACAGTGTGACCTAAGCATGTGAAGGACCAGTATCCTTGGTTCCTGGGCCTTCAGCTCCTCCACCGGTCACCAGAAGTGGGTGTCACTTGTTACTTAGTATTGATAGCTGCTGAAACTGCATGACTGGTTTGAAACACTGAAACCACCAGAGGCTTGGCACTGCCTGTGAGAGGAGGCACATCTCTGGATGCATTGCGTTACACTGGGCTGTTACCAGCTGAGAGAAGTCCTGAGGTAGCCTCACTGCAGCTCCCTAAGGGTCTGATCCAAGGCCTGTTTCACCAAGCTGAAATTTTGTCACTGTGGCGAACAGATGCTTACTGAGCTAGTTGTGTTTATGTTAGCTCTATAACAAATCACCCCTAATTTCAGGGCAGTCTGATTCTCTCAGTGTTGAGCATGCTGGGCGGCCCCTCCATTCAATTTGGCTGTGCAGAATGTTGTGAGTGATCCCTGCATCTCATCAGAGGCATTCTTTCCTCATTCACATGTTTGTTACAGCTGCTAGTTCAATGTGTTTGGAAGGTTCCGTTTTTAATGCTTGGCAAGAAGTATCTGCAGCTGGGTTAGGTGTCTTAAAAATGGTGTCAGACATGACTTTGGATATCAACTGTTGCCTCTTAAAGCTCCAGTATCTCCAACTGAAAAATTGAGCAAATAATACTGTTAAAAGCTACTTTATAGGGGAGTTTTGAAGGAGGCTTGGTGAAATTGAAATTTTCAAAGGCATTTTGGGGAGAAAGCATTCTTTTCTCACCTACTTATAGTAGGAATGAATGGCCATTCACATCCTGAGGTGATCTAGCATATCGTGTGAAGGGCTTGGGCAGGGTCACATTAGGTACAGGGGCAGGGCAGATGGGTGTCCAGTGTTGGGCACTGGTATTAGTGGCAAAAAACAGAGTTTGAAGAAGTCTCTCAAGTTGCTATCACTTGTCTGTTGCTTTTCTAGGTGTGCCCTACTTTACTGTGGAACCTGAGGATGTGTCCGTGTCCCCTAATGCCCCATTTCATATGGCCTGTGCTGCTGTTGGTCCCCCTGAACCAGTGACAATTGTCTGGTGGATGGGAGACTCTAGAGTGGGGCTTCCAGACATCTCCCCCTCCATCCTAAACGTGTCAGGTAAGGCTGCTGCCAATGCAGAGGGTCACTGAGCATCACAAGCATGGAAAGGGAGAAGAGAACTCACTTCCATATATGCCTAAGTGACACTGAGTAGCCACACAGTATGGGAATGTTCTTTGCCTGTGAGGGCTGAGAGATCATGAACACAACATACAAAGCCAGGTTATCTTGGAGGATGATGGCTGTATTTTCTGCTGGTGCTCAGGCTCCTCAGAGCTTGGGTGGAGCTGGCACTGTGATGAAGATGCTACTGGAGACGTGATGCATTGGGTGCTTCTTTTGTTGTTCCACCTACGTGGAGCGTGTTTATGGCTTTATTAAATGACTGTTGGTGATGTTTGGCTTAGAAACGTAAAAGCATTCACATGGATCAGACACCACCTCCTCTTTCCACATATAGCCATGTCATGCACTGCTTTCTCCTCTCCCCCACTTTGGTCTTGCAGCCATGCTAGATACTCATTAAAACCTGACCTCCTCATGTAGTTTGGCACTTTTAGGCTGTTTGTATTGGTCCTGAAATGGACTGGTTGACAACCTCAGAGACCAAGGTTTGCTCCAGAACAGGTGGTAACATGTGGTGGTAACACTGCCGTCTCACGAGGAGCCGGTGGTATTTTGTGCTCTCCTCAGCCTGCTTTCAGGATAGGGTGGTGTATATCTACCAGTAGCTATCCTTGTCATTAACCTCCTAAAGGTAACTTAATTCTAGTTACTTGTCCAACAGCTTTGTGATGCGTCTCTATGCTGCTATTATTGTTGGCAACCCCGAGCCAAACTTGAACTAACTAGGTTTTATGACTCAGATTCATCTCTGGGGCCTCTTCCTCATTGTTAATACAGTTAACACCCAGGAGGAGTTTGTTTCTCTAAATCTCTGGCCATCCTTCAAGCTATCCAATCCAATTAAGCGTTCCCTTTAAACCTAATTTGTATGTAAATCAGGACTTGGTTTGTGATTTGTGATGGTTTTATCATTGGCTCCCTCGTCTACGTCGTTGCTGGATGCTGTTCCAAGTTGCAAATGAAAACTGCTCCCTTATGTCATAATCTGCTGGTTGAAATGAACACTGAAAAGACTGATAGTTGAAAGTGGAAAAAATGGTTAAAAAAAGTGTCCTTTCTGCCACTGACCTCATCTCATGGTGCCTCACTGAACTTTTGACGTTATAGGGCAGTGGTGGAGCTGAAAGGCCAGGTGTTGACATTTTATCTCTTCTATTTAATTGGAAGGAAAAAGGTGAAATTGATAGTTTTCTCACCTGGAAACTCACTTCAGAACTACTTAGAATTTTAACTGTATAGGATGCATTGGGATTTTCCTTGGGGGGATCTTCCCTTTGCTGAGGCATGTCAAAAGATGGTTGGTCACGCATTGTTAAGTAATGAAGATGTCAAATGATGGAGAAAACAGTGATTAAGTAGTGTTCAGAAAGCAAACTTTTAAAAGATTTGTCAAGCAGTTTGATAAAAGGCCTGTTATGTTAGGAAGGGGGTGCTGGCAGTGGTGTTGGAGAGCAAGGGGGTGTTGGTTTGTGGTGCTCTTTGCATTTTCCTGTGTTTGATCCTGTCTTTGGGAAGTGCCTCGCATGGCATGTGCTCCTCTGCTCTGCTGCGTGCTGGCAGCCTTTTCCTATGGCTGACTGGGGTGAGTGGAAGTATCGAAAATGTAATGGTCTTTTATTTTGTGGTAGTCCCTCCTCTCCTCTATTACACCTTCTTTGCAGTGCTGTCAGTCTCAGGCTCTTAGAATATGTATCACAGGGCAAAAACAGGCATTGTGCAAGCTGCACCCATGTGGTTCTGAGAGACCTTTTCCCTCCTGAACTGCATGCCCATAGTGTGCCGGCACTTAGTATTTCACAGATAGAGCCCTATAAGGCAGCTGAGGGCCAAACATAGTGAAAAAAAAAAGCTGGTTGGTCATGATTCTCTAGGCAGCTTTGCAAATGTGTCCTAGTTGTGCTCAGTTAACAGTACCTGTATGCATCTTGGAGCAGTTGGATATCAGTATGATGCCATGCTCAGGCCCTGTGGGATGGATAGGTGCTCACAGAAGAGATGGTGCATAACCACCCCTGCAAAGTGCCTCCATACTGATGCAGCAGCATTTTGCTTTCATTTCCTTTACATATCTTCCAAACTTGGACGCAGGCAAGGGACAGCTGGGCATTAGCTGGAAGCTCACACATCTGCCTGGAAGCCTGCCTGGTGGTGGCTGTTGTACAGGAGCTCAGGTGTCAGGCTGAGAGCTGGAGTGCTGATGAGACACATGGTTCAGCATGGTCCTTGCTTTAAGAGAGCAGTGTGTGAGAAAGGGACATCTTCTGGTCGAGTGCTGTGATCTGCTGTTCTGCCTTCATTCATCCTTCTTTTGCGCTGCTTTCTGAAGCTCCGAGGGAGGCTCTTCTATGCTGCCAAACTCACTCCATTAAAAATGTGGTTACCACATTAATTAAATTGAAATCCACGTGCTTTTGATTGGCACCCAGCTCAGCCCTCCAACTGCCTGTACAGCATGAGCTGGATATCACACCATTGAAATTCTGCCGAAGGTTGGAGCTGGATTTTATAGCTGTTTATGTTTTCTTTCCTTTCTCTTGGCTGATTTCCAGGTATTAATCAAAGCACAGTGTTCTCCTGCGAAGCTCACAACGTAAAGGGATTGTCTTCTTCTCGGACAGCCACAGTTCAGATTAAAGGTGAGAGGATGGGGGTGGGGAGGTGGGTTTGCACTGTGGGGAGTGGAAGAAGGGCTCCTTAATGTGGGGAGCTGCCTCGGAGCTGCAGGCAAGCTGCTGGCTGCAGCTCTCAGCAGCCAAAAGGATGCTTTGTGCTCTGCTGGCAGATCCTACTTGCTGCGCAGGGCCCTTTCCTGGACTGTTGGAAATAAAGCACATCTGATTCAGGAATGGAAATGGGATGTCAAATAGCACTTTCTGCTTGAAAATGAGGGGGTCAGAGCCATCGGATTGTTTGTGAGAGATGTAGCTGGATATCATCTAAACCATCTCTGGGGAAACCTTTACTGCCTGGAGATAGATAGGTATTCTTAGTGCTAAAGAGGCCACTACTTCTGCTTGCTTCAGTTGGCATCGCATTAGATGCTGAAAAAAGACATGGAAGGCAATCATCAGTGGCCAATAAAGCCTACTCATCCGCACTGGTTTTATGGATTTTACTTTTATGTTCTTCACCCTTTAGAAACTAATTCACAATTCCTAGCCCTTCCACGCGCAGCTGCCATTCAGAGTCCCCAAGCTGATGGCAGATCTCCTTGCATCCAGGTGACTGAAACAGGAATAAGCAGAGCAGTCAGCTCTTCCCCTCCTCTTCACGTTAGGATGCTTCTGCATTTGAATTTTTTGTTGTGCTTTAATGCATGTTCAATCGCTTGATTATCAGTTCCAGGAGAGACGTGTCACAAAAATCATTTGTTCCAAGAAACAGCTTATTGCTCAGCCTGAGTAACAGCAACCACTTATGTCTGTATCAGATTCACAATTGTAGCAGGGAGTATGTATTGAAGTATAGCACAAAATCCAGCTGTAGATCTGCCATTTCTACAGTGCATTTTTCTTCAAGACAAACATTGTGGTTACTGCTATGCCAAGAATGCAGTGTGCTGCACTTAGGAAGATTTACAACTTAATTTAAAAACCTTTGGAGTTGTTGCCTTAAAGGCTTGTCTACGCAGGGGAATTAGTTATTGTGGAATATATCTTCTATGGATATTTTTATCCTGGGATAGAGTTTAGTTCACAGAGCTATTAAGCTTTAAAAGTCGCACAATGCCATAATTGGAGATAACGTTTGGCATAAACAAGCATTCCTCTTTCTCTTTTTATCTCTCTTTTTTCTCTCTCTCTTTTTTTTTTTTTTTTTATGTTAACACATGTTTAACCATAGATAACATGATGGGATAAAGCAAAAAAAGTGCTCTAAATGCTTCAGGGTCAACCATCACATGATGAACCACCACGACTTATTTGTGAAGGACTGACACATTCATACACCGGTGTGCTCACTTCACAGCTGAGGAAAGTGAGTTTCAGTGGTTTGGCAGACGATATGCCGGAATGTGACATCTTCTGAAGAGACAGAAAGAGGTTTTAAATGTCAAATCCAGAGCTGTAGTTGTATAGTTCTAACTGTAATAGCTCAAAGATCTATTTAAAAGAGAAGTTATAAACCTTGGGAAGGGGTGAGGTGCTTCTAAAGAGCAACAGTTGGAAGATCTGGAACAAACCCTGTGAAAATTCAAGCAGAGCTTCCTAACAAGGGCATCAGCAGGGAGAGGAACTGGCCCAGATAACATCCATTTAGTCCTTGATCCTATAAACATGTGGTCTTGAAAGATACTACTCCTGGGAGCAGTTGTCTGTATGTGTATGGTCAGGGCCTTCCTCTCTTGCGCAGATCCTTCTGCTAATGAGGGCTCCGAAGTCTTTCTACAATTTATTAAACCATTTGTTTTTTCTGTGTTTCCAGCGGCAAATATTTTTGCTAGGGCACTGACAAACTGCTAACATTTCTTCCTCTTTGCTACTGTTGTTGTTCATTATCTATTCTCGGTAGTGCCCACAATGTGCTCGTCTAATCCAAGCAGAAAATTACTGTTATTGTAGCCCACAGTCCCCAGCAGTGCACAAAGCCCCATTGTTTCAGGCACTCTGCAAACACAGGGGAAGTTAACTCACATAATCTTAATGCTTAAGCTGCTGTTTTCTGCTGCCTTTGCTCTCGTGTGTGCAGCTAAGACTTTTAGGGTCATATCATGCGTTTCACAGTATGACCACTGCCACTCCTTTCTTCTGGCGTGTGCTGGGGAAGTGCATCCGTCCCTCCTGCATGCTGTAGAATTAGGGGAAGGTGCAAGCAAGCAGACCCTCTTCAGCTTCATGGTGTAGGTGTGTTAACAGCTCATTATTGACACTGCTAATATAGTTCATGTCTCCTTCAGGCCCACAGTCCAGGATCGAAAATAACACTGATGAACCCAAAAGTTATCATAGTTATTGTAGGGCAGCCCCCCCTCCTGGTCACAAGTTACTGGACAATGTAGGCTTTATAGGGTTAATCTATAGCACCGTCTGTTCCTTGCCTCATCCTCTCCTCCTGGTCTGCTGTCCTGCATGATGGCCCCATGGTGATGCTGGTAGCAGCACAGTGAGATGAGGAGCTCTCTGCCAGTGTGGGGATTGCAGATGGAAGACTCCTGCTTTGTGATTCTCCACTGCTTCTTTTCACTGAACGTGTTCCAGGAGAGGTGGAAAATATGGTCTTTAGGTTGAACCTTGTCCTGAGGACCTTAGGTTTTTGAAAGAGAACTTCTGAGGGTATAATCTGTTGAGATGCAATAGAAAAAAAATTATTCAGTGTGGCAGCATATGATTTTGAGAGGAACATAAGGTCAGGGAGAGATTGGTGTCTATGAAACTGGTCGTTTTTCAGGAGTGAGGTGTCTAAATTAAAGCAGAGGCTCAAGAGTGAAAGAGCTGGGAGGAATGTGTCAGGAGGAGAGCCTGGAGGCCCTTGTGACAGAGGTATTTGGTCAGAGTGAGTGCAGAAGCGATGCTGCAGTGCTGCTCTGTGATGTAGGAAGCACGAACGCCTGATTAAATGCCTGTCTGGGAATCCTGATTTCTGTTTCTGGCTCTGCCATTAATTTGTAGTGTGGCATTAGCCACGTAATAGCACTCTGTTTGCCTCAAATTGCCTCTATAAAACAGAGTGCCTTAGAGTTTATTAACCCCACAGCTGAAGGAGCAGGGTTCCACCCAGGCTCTGTTCCAGGTGCTGCTGCAGCCCAGCTGTGGGGAACTGGAGTATGGTTGTACAGTGCACCCCCCCAGCTGGTGCTGGCAGAGCTGCTTTGGGGTCAGACCGATCTGGGAGAGGGATTTTATAGCCCTGATTTGTTCACAGTGCAGGCCCACAGACAGGGCTGGGTCACATTTTGCAGTGTAGGGGCAGAGAAGGGGGCTGAGTAATGCAGGTGAGAGCATCACCCACTGCACTGCTACCTAAGAGTAGCTGCCAGCGTGCATCCAGCAAGTGTGCTGCACTTGTAAAGAATGGATATGGATAGCTTGTTCAGTGTTAAGGTAATCGTTTCATTCACCACAGTTGGGAACACTCTGAAGATGTGATATTGTACCATTTCTGTCTGCAATTTCATTGCATAATTTCTAGCCTCGAGGCTCTGTGCATTTCCGTGTGAATACCTGCTCTGATCTGTAGATGCTGAAAAGTCTCTTTGTTTCCTTTCCAGCCATGCCTCTGCCACCCCTCAACGTGACGGTGAGCCAGGTCACCAGCAGCAATGCCAGTGTGGTCTGGGTGCCGGGGTTTGATGGCCGTGCTCCCCTCCATTCTTGCACTCTTCAGGTATGAGTTGTCCCGTTGACAGCTCTGGTTGTCCCCTCTAATGACAGCAGTATGCTCTGAGTTTTCTACATGAAGAGTGAGACTCGCCAGAGCCACCTGCCTGAGGAGTTTGCAGAGCATAGGGTGGTGCAGGAGAAGTGGGAATGATGGTGGAAGGTGACAAGTTAGGCTTTTTTAGATGAAGTCAAGCATGTTTGCATGTTTTCGTAGAATCATAGAGTGGTTTAAAGTCATTTTAAGCCCTGCCTCTAAATCTCGTTTGGCTTTCTGCTGTCAAAGACCAGTTCTACCCAAAGCATCAGGGGTGATGGTATCCTTGAGCTCCAGCTTGTGCTCAGCACTCAAGATCTCTGAAACACGGGATCCTGTCTTTAAATTCCTGGAAACAATGGTAGGAGTCCAACTTCAGGCAGAGTTAGTTTCCAGCATATGCACTTGCTGTAAGATTAGATCAAACAGCAGCCAAGCGTCTGGGAGAAACAGCAATTCCTGGAGCAAACAGCGCAGCTGGGCACGCTCCCCGTGGGCTCATCTGTGGGTGTGGATGGGGAGCCCCTTTGCATTCCCCACCTTATTACAGCACTAATAGGAGCTGCAGAGGAATGTCTGTGGGGTGTTGCCAACTATGCAGAGGAGGAAGGATTACAAGAACAAGGTATGCTGGAAGCAGCCTGGCTAATTTCCTTGCAGAGCTTTTTTATTTAGGAGGTGGGAAGGAAACCAGAGGTTTCATACTCTGGTGTTTATTCCCGTTCACAAGTAAAAGAAACCATCATCCTCCTTTGGCTGCTTGGCAGAGGGAATGCCTGAATATAGCTGACCGTGGTCTGTGTTTTTTTGTTGCTGCTTCTGTTCTCGTTCAGAGCTGAAAATGGCTTTCTTCCTCCTTCACAAAGCCGAGCGAGCTCCAGTTGGAGCAGCCCATTCTTTCTGGATTGCACACTCGTTGGCTTCAGCAGTTCTAATCACTCTGGGGTATGAGTTCCTCTTGCACTTTTGGTAGGGAGTGAGGGAACAAGGACATGAGGAAAAGAGGCCAAACACTGCAGCTCAGGTTCTGCCCACTCAGCAGTCTCTTGCCCTCCTCTATGCCTTGCAAACTTTTCCTGTTCTGAGGACGAAGTTTCCGCATCTGGATCTGGGAGTGGGTTAACCTGGCAGTCATCTTGGTCGGCAGAAAGCTGCCTTTCCTCTCATAGGCTTTGGCAGCAGAAATGCCACGGTTTGTCTTCCCTCCTGCTCCCAGGGCTCTGGCTTTGTGAGAGCCAGTGACCCACATTCCCATGTGAGAACGCGCACGCTCCTGGCTCACAGTGAGGGAGCGATTGTCCTCTGCTGGAGCCATGCGGGAGGAGGAGGGGCACTCTGCCCTGTGCTCTGGCACTGCGGCCTAGCGGCGGGTGTCCCATATGCCTGCTGCTAGGGTGGGCAGATCACTTCTGCCAGGGATGGGGCAGCAAATCACCATGTTCACACACTGTTAGCATGAGCCGTGCTCCAGGGATTAAAGGAGGCAGGTGTGAGACCCCCTGCTCTTCGGAGTAATGGACAGAGATATGCCATTAGCGTGACGGGGTTTTGCACAAAGATCTGGTTGTTTTTTCCCTGCTTTGGAGGACACTGATAATGACAACAGTATGCTTTTTTATTGAGGAAATTTGAGAACCGTTCTTTTTCTCAGCCAGATAGATCAGTGGGCCAAAAGTGCGTGTGGGAACGAGCAGGGAGGAAGGTTGCTATAGTCCTAGAGAACGCAGAGTCCCACGAGTGTCTCACTTTTGTCATACAGCTTGCCTTTACTCCTAGCTCTGCTACTTCGTATGCACTTGAGAAGAGAGATGGGCTGAGCCTGGGTGCTATGCAGAGATCTCTGCTATTGTCAGTAGAAAGCAAGTGGGAACACTGAAGCTGTCCGTGCATTAAAAGCACGCAGTGCTGTCAGATTGGAATTAACATCCCTGTTGTGTAGGAGTTGAGATCTCGAGGGAGAAGGCGGGGAAGAGGAGAGCTGCAGGAGTGATAAAAAGTTTATTTTCCATTTGGTTTGAAACAGTTCAGCTGAATCAAGCCATTGGTGTCTGCCAAGCTTCTAATCCGCTGCCAGACGGAAAGACCATGAGCTTCTGAAAAAAGAAGCTGAGTTAGGGGTGGTGTGAGGCTGCAGGGAAAGGGAAGTCAATCTAACCATGCTCATTGCCCAAACTTAGACAAGCCTCAGAAGCAAGAAGCGCTCCAAGCAACAGGCATGCTCCATTTTCTTTAGAGGACATGATAATCAAGCGTAGAATTTTTAACATAGGTAAGGACATGTTGTTAACCAAATTTTCAGCTGGTGGAAAGTCACTGTGTTGCCAAAGATAAGGGTGTGATGTCACTTGAGCAAATAAAGCGTTGCTCATGGTTCTTATTTGACAACTCCCTTTCCACACAGCTGATACCTTATCTATACCCCTATGGACCTGCTTTCCACATAGTAAAAGACTGCTCTGTTTCGTGCTTGGCACAGGTTGCCGAGTCCCCAGATGGCCAGGAGGTCTCCACTGAAGTCGCCCCAGTGCCTCCCTTTGCCTACGGCGTGCAGGGCCTGAAGCACTCCACCAACTACAGTGTTCGTGTGCAGTGCAGCAATGAGATGGGCAGCTCCCCTTTCACAGAGAGGGTTTACTTCCAGACGCTGGAGCTTGGTAAGCAAATAGCAATGAGTTTGTAAGGTGGTTCTGAAGCTGAAAAAGAGACAGGGATAAACTTCTTTGTACTTCTTTCTTGTTCCTATGCACAAGAGAGGTTACACTGTCAGATTGCTTGTCTGCTCCGAGGATCTCCTTGCATAAAATGTTAATACATAATCCAATGTGGGTACCAGCTATGATGCATGAGAAACAAACTGATCCTGCCGCAGCGCTCCTACATGCTCCCTGAGGTCCTTGGGTTTCAGAGAAAAGCAAAGGACGTTAACTGATCTTATCTTCTCCACTTGAAACCAACATAGTGGTTGGTGGCTTGCAGGATTGCTTTCTCCCCTCACGCTCTCTCCTCTGACTGATCTCAGGAAAGGGGATCAGTCTGTCTTTTCAGTGACTTTCAGTGTGGATAGGGCCTGATTTTCCTGCACAGTGATTGTATTCTGTCCTCTGCCTTCAGCTCCAAGCAGCACCCCACAAAATATCCATGTGATCCAAAGGGATCCTGGTTTGGTTTTGGAGTGGGAAGGCGTGGCTCCAGATGTGCTGAAAGAAAATGTCCTGGGATACAGGCTGGAGTGGATTCAGGATAACGTGACTCAGGTAACAGATCCAGGGGGAGCTGAGTCGTTGCACACAGAGTTGGAGAACAGTCAGGTTACATTTCTGGGCATGAGGGTCCCTCATCTTTTATCCAGACCAGGGGATAGACTGCTGACATTGCTCTTGTGTAAATGGATCCGTTCTGATTTGCAGCAGTTGATGATACTGCCTCAATATTTTGACCCTCTTAATGCAAAATTCTTTTCTGTGAATGCTCATGTGTAGATAGACCAGTTCCCTGATGTTCCTTATGCAACAGGGACAACAGAGAAGGATTTGATTCATCCCTGCCCCTTTCCAGTTCTGTCCCAAAAGCAGCTCAGAGTACAGCATCTCTCTCCTGTGGCAGGACTTGGTTTTCAAATCCTAGCAGCAGAGTGTACTTAACAAGTGGATGAGTTATGTAGTAAACGACAAAAAGAAGGTTGCAGATTAATTTACAATATGTGGGGAGTTGAAAGGACCCTGTCAGGGTAGAAGGCCTTTCATTTGATTCTCAGCGTTGACCTTCCCCAGGTATCTGCCTTTGAAGTTCACAGCACTTCTTATGGTTTCTCACTCCTTAATATACATTTCACCAGTACCTATTAATGATGAACAAGCTTGTAATAACAGGCAGCAAGAGAGACTTATTTCCTTTCTTTCATGACCCATTTTGTACTAGACCAGCATCACTGACTTTCTGAATGATAATATTGTGAATTTCCATTGAGTTTACATTGTGTCAGCAGTGGAAACTACTGCAAATGATGTGTGAGAAGGTCCCCAAAATTGCTGCAGATATGTTGGTTTCATCTTCCTAAGTGGAAACTGGCCATGAAATTCAGAAGCAATTTGGGATTTGGTTCATAAGTTAAAGCAGACAAGATTTCTCCTTTGGATTAAACTTGTCAGATACCTTGCAGTGTGTTAGTGCATCTTTGTGTCTAAAACAGAAGAAGCAGTTGTGTCTTTTAATGAGAAAAAAAAATTATATGGGAGCTTTCATAGAAGGATCTTGAAGAAGGAAATCATTAAACTTTATATCTTTCCTACACACTGGGAAGCCGTTAGTGATTTTTGAGAAGAGAAACCCAAGGTGACACCCTCAGTTAGTGGTGAATCTGAGACTAGAGCAGGAGTCGCAGCTCCTGGCCCTTGTAGCACCAAGGAAGTACACGGTAATGGTTTGGTTTAGACATTTTAGCTCCCTTTTCAGGCATCTTACAGCTTGTTGCCATTTGCTCTCAGGGGGAGATGATTGTGCAGGATACAAAAGCAAATCTCACAACGTGGAACCCTCTCAAAGACTTAATCATCAGGGTGTGTGTGCTGAACTCGGCTGGGTGCGGACCATGGAGTGACCTCTTCCTGCTGGAAGCCCAGGAGGTCATGGGTGAGTGTCCACTGCTACTCCTTCACATGGGGGAAGCATTAGAAAAGGTGCATTTGGAGCTTTGAAATCCATCATTTAGGCTTGCATTTACCAGAGTAAATGTGAGAGAACTTCTCTAATGTAGGTTCTTGTAGATTTATTTTAAGGCCATTCCTGACTTGTTAAAGTTGAGCCTGATTTAAAGCATATCCGCATAGTTTTTTGTGATGGTTTTACTGAACATGTTTATATGAAGGCAGCATGGCACTCTCCATGGAGAGGCTGAGCTACTGGTAGGAGGGGAAGGTCATGATACAGCAGCTGTGCTGTACGGATTGGACTCTGTGGAACAGTGTGTTGGGGGCAAAGGGCATGCGTGCACAGAGTACATTCCTAGAGCAAAAGGGCAGGTTGGGTCATCAGTGCTGGTTTGCTTGCCACTTGCATTTCACAGTAAATGGGAAATAGAAGCTGGGGTATGGATGAGGTCTGAGTGATGTATGAGGAGATGGACTTTGTCCTGCAGCAGGAGCTGGAAACAGAACAAGGCTGAAATCTGTAATCTCTGGTGTTGAGCCACTTGCTGCTCCTTTCTTCTCAAGCCACGTCTCTTTTGGTCAATCACACGAACATGGATCTTTTCAGGCTTAGAAATGACAGGGGATCCTGGAGGAGGCATCCCAGAGCTGGGAAAACAGGACAGAGCAGAAAGGGGAGAACTGCAGCCTTACCTGCAGCAGTGTACTGGTGCTGGCTTTAACATGCAAGTGTCTCAGAAAGGCCTTTGGCAACCCAGTTCTTGTGATGAAGGTTGTACTGATGGTTTGTGTGAGCACACTCACTGTAGAATCAAAGACCCCAAATTATTTAAAGAAGAACTCATAGGCTTGGGTTGAAAGAGACATTAAAGATCATCCAGTTCAAACCCCTGCTATAGTAGGATTGCCACCCACTAAATCAGGCACCAGATCAGACCTGATCCAACCTCATCTTGGATACCACCAGGGATGGGGCATCCACAAACTCTCTGGGCAGCCTGTGTCAGTGCCTTACCACCTGAGTAAAAATCTTCCTCCTAACATCTAATCTAAATCTCCCCTCTTTCAGTTTAAAGCCATTCCCTCTTGTCTTGTCACTATCAAACAGTGTAAAAAGTCAGTCCCCCTCCTGCCTGTAAGCTCCCTTCAAGCACTGGAAGGTTTCAGTGAAGTCTACCCAGAGCCTTCTCTTCTCCAAGCTAAACAAGCCCAATGTCTTCAGCCTTTCTCTGCAGGAGAGGTGCTCCAGCCCTTCGATCATCTCTGTGGCCCTCCTCTGGACCCATTCCAACACTTCTACATTCCTTCTGTACTAGAGGCCTTAGGCCTGGACACAGTACTCCAGATTGGGTCTTACAAGGGCAGAGTAGAGGGAGCACTCACCTCTCTCTCCCTGATGGCCACCCTTGTTTTGATGCAGCCCAGGATAACAGTTGGCCTTCTGGGCTGCAAGCATGCACTGCTGGCTGGAGTGGCTTGCATCAAGCTTTTTATCCTCCAGAACCCCCAAGTCCTTCTCCATGGGGGTGAAATGGAAGGGTGGAGTATCAGAACTGTCTCTACTAGAGGATGATCATCTGCTCCGTTCATGTGTTTCTCCTGTTGGTCTTTTTTGTGGCACCCAAATGTAGAGAAAACACCTAAAAGGACTAGAAAATCCCTTTGGGAAATGTCCAGCACTGGCAAGAAGCCACAGGGAATGTATAGGATTTGCATATTACAGGGAGCTAGAATGGGATAATCCTAAAAGCACAGAATGTTTGCTTGTTTGTGTGTACAAACCACTTCAAAAAAGCATCAGGGAGCAGTGCATGCTTTGGCCAAGTGCTGTCTGAAAGCATGCATGTTTGTTCTGAATCCTTTGTCAGTTTTCTCAGCTTCAGTTCACAGTAATAACAGTCTGGAAATAAAGGTTCACTGTGGAAAAGCTGATAGGCCTTAAACAGCAGAACTGCAGAAATACTGCAGTTTTGTTGCATGCCTGGTAGAAATACAAGTTGCTTCCCTTCCTAAAATAGCAGGCTGGCACTGGTTGCTTTCAGTGAGAAATGCCAGGGGTGGTTTCTGACCAGCTCCCAGTGCGGCAGCAGGGATGACTAAGCTTGTATAAACTTTAAGGCATATTTGTCATCACAGCAAGCTAGTAGAGCTCCACCCTGCCTATGCAGAGATCTTGTGCACCATTAACAAAGAGCGTTCTAGTATGTTCAGAAGCATCCTCAGTGTAAACCTCTCTTTCACTGCAGAGAAAGGAAAGGAATAGCCTAATAGTGGTTTTTTTCTATCTGTAATCTTCGTGATTACAGGCAGGAGAGGTCTCTTGGATTGTTTTTGCACACCTTTGCGATAGAAGGCCTCCTACAGAAATAGAAAGGCTTCTTTCATCATCAAAGGACTCCTAAATCCTCATTTACGCTCATCCAGTAACACTGTCTTCTGTCTGCCTTGTGCAGTCTTAAGGCATATGCTGGTCAGAAGAGTGGAGAGCAAGAGATGGGAAAGCACCAGAGCTGGGAAGGGAGAGGCAACTCGTTCTTGGGCTGCAGCCATCCTCCTTAGCTCAGTGGCAAGATAGGGAAGCCAAGATCTGGGACAGAGCAGGAGAAGCAGTGAATTTCGACATTCATTTATATTTCTGACATGTTTGCTATAAACTGGGTTGGGCTCCTGACTCCTAGCAGTTTAGAAAGAAGGAGAATCACTTTGATTTGTTTTGTTTTCATCTGTCCTCCTTTTGGAGGAACCCCTCCCTTGAAGTGACCTAAATCCCTGCTCTCTACCAGAGCAGACAGAGTAGATAAACAGACTGAGAGAGGCTTGTCTCGCTGTGGGGCCAAGGAAACCTTATTGTTAGCTATCAGAAAGGACCTTTTACATCAGCGTTGTTCCCTGTTTCTCCCCTGATTGTATGATGGGAACACCCTAAGTGATTGCCTTGGGAATTGTTGCACTTCTGTTTCAGATCCCCCTCCCTCCTCATTAGCAGCCTTGAAGGCCGGGTCAAAAGGTTCAGCAAAAAAGGGTATCGTAAAACCAAGAGCCTATAAAACTCTCTGTGCGGGAAGAAAATCAGAGTCACTGAAGGAAGATAAGATGCTGATGGATAGGTGCAAGCTCTGATAATTTTTGTAAGAGAGAATTCTCCAGAGCTCTGTTTCCTTAAGCCCTGCCTGTTTAATAGACTAACAATGCCTCCTTGAAAACGTGGATGGTAAGGCTTGACAATGCAACCAGCAAACAAACTGCAAAAGCCATTTGCCTGCCACGACTCTGCCTATTGGAATATCTCACTCCTTTTCACACATCTGTGCAGAGGTTAATCCAAATCTCAGTCCATTATCCTGACACCTCTTTTAAGGGCAGGTTTACTTATACTCTTATGTTATATACCACAACAGGATTATTTATACCATCAGAAATGACTCATCCTTAGCTTCTGGTAAAGCACAGTTGACAGTTGAAGGTGAGCAAGGGAGTGTGAAGATGAAAAGTGCTTAGGGATCTGTTATCTGTACTTGTTTGTTCTTTAAACCAATTGCAGACATGAGGGCTACACTAGATTTTAATAAACCTATTCAAATTGGCATTTAGTCATCGGCAATTTTATTTGGAGAAGAAACCTCTCAGGGAATTGGATTAATTTATCTGTTGTTTGCCAAGCATAGATCATATTCTCCTCTTCATAGCCATATTGTTGCAGTATCTTCCTTCCCTTGTCGCTTACTCAGATTGGCAGCGTGTCCATTTCCTTTGTAAAGAGGAGAGGTTTGTAGTCAAAAATATATCTAATCTGAAAGCAGGTATTAGACAAGACTTGTAACCTGCATGCTGGTTGACTTCTTCCTTGACTTGCAGGGCACTCTGAAAAACCTGCTTCTCTTTGGTAGGGAGGTATTACAAAATAAAAAGGGAGCAAACAATACTGAGGGGTTAACAGCCAATACCAAGGCTCTCTCTGTGGGAGAGGTAGTGTAAATAATCTCTATCAGATTGCCGTGAAGAGCTATTGTCTCTCAAAATGTTATCTGGTTGGCATTTGGGCAGTACTGTGTAGCCTGGTCAAGGTTCTGCTGGCTGCCTCCAACAGGGCAAAGTGAAAATTGTATGCCAAATCCCCTTCTTAAATAATTTTTTTTGTCTTGAGACTGCAGGTCATGATGTCACATAAAGTAGTTTAATCTGGAGCAGCGCCTTTTACTTTCTGGGTGGTGAAAACTAAGAATAAGGTCTGATAGCTGCATGTATCTGCTCTGTCCTTGATGTGTCCAGCAGCTAGACTAACTGGGTAGCTGTTTATGCCAAGTTCCAGTGCACAATGATTCGCTCTGTACGTGAAAATCAGCAAGACAGCTTTTCCATTGAAAAGCCAAATATTTATGTATCCTGATATGGGCTGTTTACCATTTGCATTCTTCTATTTGCTGACTAGTGTTTTCTCCATCATCTAGGTGGGCAGAGACAGCCTCCTTATGGGACGTCCTGGGTTCCTGTGGCATTGGGCATTCTCACAGCTCTGGTCACAGCTGTTGCCCTGGCTCTTATTCTCCTTCGAAAAAGAAGAAAGGAAACTCGATTTGGGTAAGGGAGTTTCTCCTAGTGCTGCTTAAGAGACATCTTTACTTTTTCCCCCAGTGTGGTTTTCTGACTGATTATTTTACAAAAAAATGTGGTTTAAGTACAATCACCCAAACTGTCTGTCACAGCCTTCAGAAGGGAATGGCCTGTGTCATCATGGCTCCATGTGTCTTTTCTGCTTTCTAGCCATGCCTTTGGTAGTGTGGTTGGCAGAGGGGATCCAGCTGTCCATTTCAGAGCTGCCAGGTCTTTCAACAGGGAGGGCCCAGAGCTCATTGAAGCAACGTGTAAGTCCAGTTACCTCAGTGATTCTACTTGAGAAACTGTGTTCATGCATGTACTGTTCTCTCTGTTTTCCCCAAAACTGATGGTTCTGGAAATTATTTCCCATATTCTTGAACCAATGAGGTGTAGGTAGTCTGTGGATGATGACAAAAGCGAAAGGCAAGAGTTGCTGTTACCATCTTAGTACATAACAACATTTACTTGCTAATTACAGTTACAGTCATCCTATATTTTAGTGCAAAGCATAAATTCACCACTTCTCTGCCCCTGTTTCACACTGTTTTGACTGTATTATAATGTAATAGTCAGATGAGTGAGGCTTAACAGTGTTAGCAGTGTGCTCTAAGCTCAGTTTGCTGCAGGCGTGAACATTCAGTCAGGTACTGTAAGAACTGTAGTTTACCTAAAATAGTGCGAAGGCCAGTCAGACTTCTGAAAGCTGGTGCAGTTCCATCAACTTAAATGAGACCATATGAGCCAGTGTCCATCGGGTGTCCCTTCTCTTTGCATTCTGTCTTCTCAGTTATTCACAATAGTTCTGTACTCCAGTTGTTCTTGGTGTGATTAAGGGCAGTGCTATCACAGCCTCTCCCTTTCAGTGCTTTTGGTAATGAAACATGTTTTCTTGTGGCTAAAAGTTACTGGTCTTGTCTGTGGTGAGATTGGGAGATGTGGGAAGGAGCTCTGTCAGATTTTCCATCTTGCTTTGTGGAAATCAGACTGGAGATGGAATTAGAACAGGTGACTCTTGATGTTGTGACAGAACATTTAAGTATCCCTGATTTTACTTGTTTGGGTTTTTTTTGTTTGTTTTTGTTTGTTTGTTTTTCCAGTGGAAAGTGTAGGGATCAGTGATGAGCTGAAGACAAAACTGAAAGATGTCCTTATCCAGGAGCAGCAGTTCACCTTGGGACGAATGCTAGGCAAGGGTAAGAACCAAAAGTTGAACAAGACTTTACTTTAGAGGTCTGCTTGAGTTACCTTTACTGCTGAGTAGGGAGAAGCAATTATAAGTAGCTTGTTTTCTGTCCTTCTGTTTGTAGATTGCATTTAAATGGCTTTCCTCTAGGGTAATACATTTCAAAGGTTTAGCATAACTAAGGGGATATTGGCTAAGCCAGTGTGGCTCTACAGAGTCATGAACTGCAGTGTATGTTCAGCTTTCCTGAACTGTTGATTCAGTGGGGTATGATTTTTTTTCAGAGGTTTAAACAAAGGAATATTCACTTAAACTTCCCCTGCTCTTAAGTAGACCCTTCTCGGTCTACTTAAAAGTGGTGCTATAGAATTCTTCCGGTTTACACATTCAAATATGCTGCAACAATACAGAGGCGGGTGATCTACTACAGACACTCCAATGCCTCAAAACACACGCTGATTCAATTTCGGTTATTTCCAGCTTGTCAAGTGGTTTGGCTCCAGGTTTGAGCTCTTAAAGAGGCATATCTGGAACAGGTACTGAATTCTGCTGGCATTTGTCCATATTCAGGACCTTTGGAGTTCTTCTTACTTTTTACCCACCATTTCTCTCAACTTTACAGGTCATGAGGAATGGGCCAAATAAAGTTGGGATGCTTCTCACCTAACTTTAGCTAAAAAATTGGCCCAGAAACTCTCTGCAAAAGAGGGTTTTGAATTCAGATGTCCTAAATTGCAGACTAGTGTCCTAGCTGTTGAATCAGACTTTCCTTCTTCTCAAGTGAAAGTGTGTAACAATAAAGCAAGTAACTAAGAGGATCATGAGTCAGGAGTTACACACAAAAGGAAGCTGAAGTGTTTGACTTCCTTTTTCTTAACAAGACTAGTTTTATTGCATTCTCTTGACCCTGTCCCACTGGGAGCTATATTCTGCTCCAATCCTTCCAGAACAAATGTGTTTCTGAAGGCTCTTTCAGATCAGGAAGATGACCTTCTTGACGAAGGCCAGAGGGCTGAACAGTGCTAAGTAATTCAACAGTGTCAGCTTTTGGCCAGTTTCTGGGATCCTTCGATGGGCTGGGCTGTCCCCTCGACAAGTAACAAAGTGGAAATTGGCTGCTGTGGGGTCCTTGGTGGAAGGATGCTAGCTGGCAGAATCTGTTCTACATTGTCAGCCCCACTCACCCAACCTCTGTTCAGTTCAACATACAGGTTAGAAGAGGACATGGCTCTGTTATCTTGGGTTCTGCTGACTTTGCAGCTGAGAAAAGCTCCACGATGCAGAAGCAATACAAAATTGCTCAGATCCTTCCCTTTCTCTTCTTCTTTGTTCTGATATCCACTGCATATGATTATTGTGAAATAAGCACATGCTGCACAGCAGTGAAAGACACTGTGGAAAGCCAGTGGAAAGATAATGTTTTGGGCTATGCATCTTGAGTACCATGTTTTACTTCCTCTTCTTCGGTACTAGAGACTTTCATAGAAACAGATTTTGCATGGGGTAATCAGTTACAAAATTAGGGAGAGCAAATCTAGAGCCAGAACTAATGCAAAGAGTCTGTTATGCTGTGGGTGTAAAGCCACTTCAGGCTAAAATAATTTGAAGAAGATTTGACTGTTTGCATTTCCTCTCATTTCCCTTAGAGAAAACGCAAGGGTAAACTCTTCCTTATATGAATTGACGTGTCACACACACAGAAGAAGGTGTTGTATATTTTGTCTAGCCATCAATGATTCATGCAGGCTGTTCCCTGAATTTTGAGAGATAAGGCCTGATTGTGTCTCAAGTGATTGAGTGCTGGCACCATTACTGGGTTGTCAGCTCTGACAGCTGTCACCTCCAAGAACGGTCAGCACCGGGAGCTTCCTCATCCAGCCCATCCACTTACTGCTCCCGCTCACAGCCCCTTCTCTGACCAGAATTTCACTTGGCTGCATTCCTCATGATGCGATTTCCCCAGAAATGTCTGCCTGAGGTCCCAGCCCATACTGTGACTGCACTGTCCACTTAGCAGAGGATTGCTTGCATTCCCTCTTCTTTTCCTTTCATGGACTGCTGGCACAGTGGCCTCTGTCTGCTGATTGTGCTACCTCTTCTAGGCACAAGTATGCTAAAAACTGCTGACTCGAGTTGCAGAAAGAAAAATGAAGCTGGTAGCTGCGTTTCTTTTGCTTAGTCAGCTTCTCTGTCAGCGACCCCCATTGTGACCCTGCTGTGAATCATACTTTCCTCACTAAAAGCTGTTCCCTCAGTGCCTGCTCTGGTCATTTCACAGGAGAGTTTGGGTCAGTTCGAGAGGCACTACTGAAGCTAGATGATGGCTCTTTCCAGAAGGTGGCAGTTAAGATGCTGAAAGGTAAGTGGGAGTGGGGCTGCCTGAAGTACTTGAGAGAGAAGAGAGCTTGGAAAGATTAAATGCTATCTGTCCTATTCTCCATCAGACATATACTGACATTCTTCCTTACTCCTCTCTGAGCTTCCCACTCAGCCTTTCTACCACTGTTCTCTCCCTCTCCGTTCTTTTGCAGTGGAAGCTCTTCAGGGAAGGACCTATACTACCTCAGCTGGTTGTACAATATCCAGCACATGGTGATTGCAACCAAAAGCATGTCATAGCTTCAGTTAGCTGCAGTTTTTGTGTGCAGAGGATATTGTTCAGTTGCCTGATTCAACACCACCACTACATCACCTGGCATAGGCAGCTCAGGCAGGTCTGCTTTGTGCTAATGATGTAGTCAGCAGTAGGTGGCAAAGCAGCATAACTCCCTTCCGATTAGTCAGTGGAGGAGTGTACAGAGCAAGGGCAGCTAACATTCATCAGGTAGAGATGTGTGACATAAAAAGCAATTAATAGGTATAAGTGAAAGCAAGTTTGTGCATATATATGTATACATATGTTAACCTATGTTATTTTAGCCCTGTTGCCTGTAAGGCAGAAATTAACTGTGTCTGACTGAAAGCAGAGTCACACTTCCGTGCCTTTGAAGTTAAAGTTGGCTGCCACAGAGTACCAGTTTGTGCTAAGTATGCTGGTACCACAGTAGTGTAAGTTAAAACATTTTCTCCAGTCTCAACAGTCATTCTAATCAGTTTGCAGGGAGTTTAGTGGATAGTCAAACTCTCTGCCTTCAAGCATCTGCCTTGGGAACTCTGTTACCCTCTAGAAGGACCTTCCTTTCTCCTCTGGCTGTAGAATGGAAATCATGTACTTCTATCTTCTGAATCATATTAAATGACTTCCCTAAAGCAAAGAATGCGAATATTCCCTTACAGGTCTGAGTCTGGTCTCGTAGCAGAACTGGGGGACTCCCACTAAATTCAGCAGCACCAGTGGGGGAAGTGGTCTGCTGGGCTAATTCTTGATTATATCATTATACTTCTGTAAATCAGAGTAATAGTGACAAATTGTTTTCTCCAAATTGATATTGCTGTGTGTCACTAATAAATTTGGTCCAAGGTCTCCAGTACTGTGGTTATATAAGAAGTCTGAGCACTAGCAAGACTCAGTTGTGCTAAGAGATGGAGAAGTGTGGATCTCTCATGCTGTCCTCATCAGAGATGAATTGAGCTCTGTAACCCCTGCTGGGGTCTCCAGCCATCTCCTCAGTCTTAGCATTTTCTTTAATTCTCTGTGCCATCTCCTCTCCCTGAGACTGTAGTCCTTTTAGCTAATTTATTCTTACGTCTTTAATGCACGGTGATTTCTATGGCTCCCAAGGAAAGTTGTTGCTGAGAAAAGAGCTGCTAATTGGCAGGTCTTTCCTCTGCCAAAAAGCAATTTACCAGATGTCCCTGATACCGACCATCCCAGATGAGTGTCAGGCTCTGCCTTGTTGTAAACTGGCTCATCTAGCTGTAGGTCTGGGAGGATGTGCAAAACATTCACAGAGAGCAAGCTTCTGAGGATCATTATCTGTAACGTCCTTTGGAGCCATTCACCGAAGGACCAAGGAGGAAAACTTACAGTGACCTTTTCTTCCAGCGGACATCTTCACCTCCACCGACATTGAGGAGTTCCTGCGGGAGGCTGCGTGTATGAAGGAGTTTGACCACCCACATGTCACTAAATTGATTGGTAAGCCAGCAGCGCTGCTCACTCCTGCACCATCCCCTCCAGCCTCACATGCCCACCAGCGCTGCTCTCTGAAAGCAGCATTGGTGCAGGCACCTCTTTGCTGTAGGGAGCAGCACCTGCACTTTCCAGGCCTTAGAGGGGTTTGGAGTGGGTGTAAGTGCTGAAAACAAATACGTGCAGCCCTCATACACCTGCAATGAACATCTGTTATTTAAACTAATTCTCTGGTTGTTGCAAACCCTGCAGGAGCATACAAAGGAGTTTAGATCCTACCTGCCAAAAAATGCACATTTTTTCTGCAGTTTCAAAAGAGAAAGCCACGGTAACCTCTAAGATTCCCTTTGGGCCTGCTCTGTTTGCTAAAACCCCTTTGCTGTGTGTGTATTCACTAGGAGTCAGTCTACGGAGCCGTCCCAAGGGCCGTCTCCCAATTCCCATGGTGATCCTGCCCTTCATGAAGCATGGAGACCTTCATGCTTTTCTGCTGATGTCAAGGATTGGGGAAAATCCTTTTGTAAGTCTGTCTTATTGTAAAATTCCTCTAAGGAGGGCATGGACTTTCAGAGAACGTGCTCAGATCAGTTTGGGTTCGGTCTTGCAGAGGCATTGGCAGATGATCAGATTTTGACACCAGAGGAAGCTCTGATTGGGATCATATGTTGAAGCATTTAATCCCATGCACACTGAGAACCAACTCCTACTTTGCCTATAACCTCCTGTCCCTTCTCAGTAAGCTAGTAGAAAATGTTGCAATCTTGCCATAAGAGGTTGAAAGTTGAAATAACTCAATTATTTCTTTCAGAACTTGCCTGTTCAGACACTCCTCAAGTTCATGATTGACATTGCCAGTGGGATGGAGTACTTGAGCTCAAAAAATTTCATACACAGAGACCTTGCAGCTCGGAACTGCATGTAAGTGAACCACAAACCATGAACTTTTAGAGAAAAGAAAGACCAGAGCGGATGAGAGGGATGAGAAACCTTTCACACAACAGAAGTGGGGAGGGATCCTCTCAGGGGATGCTGGCCCTTGCATCTATGTGACAACAGGCATGGGAGAGTCTTGTCCATGAATGTACATGTATGTGATAGTGGTGGTACTGTCGGGGGGGGCAACTGTTAGCCTTCAGCTGAGCTTCAAACTGACCATATTTAGGAGAAACTATTCCATCACTGGTTTGGGCATACGTATATTTTCAGAGGGCTGATTACAACGCTGTGCGTCAGCATGGGCTATTTGTTCCACTTTATAATGTACCCAACTGAAGAGAAAGGGTTTGTCTGGGTCAGAAAGAAAGCAGCTTTAAATATAGTCTGAAATCTGTATTCCTTGTATCTCTTTTGAAGACTTGATTATCGCAGTATAAGAAATGTAGAATTTCCTGGAAAGCAGGTGAAGAACGGCTAATGTGGAGAATGCCTTTAAAAATAATTGCATGATGAACACTCTGCGTGATCCCACATTGCTGTTATGTCCCCAAACTGCCTCGCCTTCTTTGAAGTGAAGAAAAAGTCCCTTTTTGTTCTTTCCTCTCTGCTTCTTCCCTGGGGATGGAAAGGAACACCCCATCCTGGCAGGCAGAACTCTGCCTCTGAACAAAATGACAACAACCAATGAAATCTGCAGTAAGACACACATTTCCAAAGGCATCTGAATGTCCAGCTGTACAGACAGGAGGCTGATAGTCATAATGAAAAATGATGAATTAGCCTGCATTGACACTGCTGAGAAACTCCTACTGTTTTCCTATTTTATAATATTTAAGAAAAACAGTCGTCTTTCGGAGGAAGCTGAGTGCCTGTGTCATCACATCTTCCTTTATGCAGCCTGGAGGCATGATGTCTTTATGGGCTTTACTCGTCCTACCTACTGAAGTGTCTAGGTTTAAGTAAGTGTGCGACAGAGTAATTCAGACCGTTAACTTGGCCTGAAGAAAATGGCCTGCAGATACAGTTTAGGCAGCTGTAATATGCATCTAGGCAAGTGCCTTGTGTTTTTAGATTGCTTATACAGGGCATGGGCCTTAGTGATAGCAGTGAGCAATGCAGGTAAACACTGTTGATCTTTGAACCTCTATCAAGTAGCTGTGTTCACTTTGGATGACAGTGCAGGTCGTCTGAGCACAGCCATTCATTTATTTCCTTATTCCTAATTATCTCTCTGTTAGTCTCAAAGAAGTGATTAGAGACCACTGGATTATTTCACATCAGTTGTCAAGTAGATTAAGTCATTATCCTTCTGGGTAATACTTGATGACTAAATACCTCACTTCCCTGCCCAAGTAGACCTGGGCGTACCTCTTGTATTGCCTGAGGTGGCCATTGCATGTTTTTCTTAGTCATTCAAACTTTCCCATAGGCTGGATGAGAACATGAATGTGAGTGTTGCAGACTTCGGGCTTTCTAAGAAAATCTACAGTGGAGACTACTACCGTCAGGGCTGTGCCTCCAAGCTGCCAGTGAAGTGGCTTGCTCTGGAAAGCCTGGCAGATAATCTGTACACAACACACAGCGATGTGGTGAGTTTTGCTCTGGTGCATTTGGGGACCGCTTGTATTTCTGCAGAAGTGGAGGAATCCTTCTGTAACCGTGGCGGGTGGGGAAAGGCCCTGATGGTAGGAAAGGGAGTTTGCCTGGTAGTTTGTGTTTGAGGGGCAGTGTCACCTCTGCCTTGAGTGCTCTCAGAACCCAAGATGTAAAATATGAGTGATTTGTGGCAGAAGTGATGAACCCTTTTCTCATTTTCCTCTTGTCCTTCGATCCTTCATTTTTCACTTCTTACCCCTCTCCTTTACTTGTCTCCTGTCCTTTTCATTTTCCACTCTTTAGACAGTCTTTTACTCCTTTTCCTTGTTCTTCTCCATCACACTCTGAAGGTGATCTAAATCTCAATTGCACGCACTCATGTACATATGCAGCAGTGGCACTCCATTGTACAGAAGGCATTGGTGGAACTATGGAATGAACACATTGGTGCTTAGACACTCCTCCTCAGAACTTCTCCCATTTGTCTGAGATTTTTGCTTCCCTTCTCCTTGGCATGGGGTACTTTTTGGTGGGAGTTTTTTTTTTTTCTGTTATTATTTGTTTGGGGATGGAGAGCCGGGTAGGGTGGTTGTTATTTTTTTCTGCTCTGATACATTATCCACTCTTCCTTGCTGCTTTCTGATTTGGTTTCACATTAGTTTTCTCCTTTAAACCTGTGGACTTGCCTTCCAATTTACCCATGTGTCTCTGAAGGGACACCAAGAGTGCCTTGTAGCTTGGCTACTGTGTTTCCTGGTGATCACTATAACCACTGCAGGCAGTGTTCAGTGATCGCTGATCACAGTTCAGCCATTTTACAACAGACACTGGGCAGGGTTTTGCTTATGAAGATTTTCTTTTTTCCACCTAACAAATCTTGCAGTTTTGATTTCAAGTTAGAAGTATGACAGTACAGAGTACAGCACAAATCAGTGGGAGCCGAAAGCAGTTTGTTCGTTGCCCTGCTTAGAAGCTAAACTCTTTCATTTGTGCCTGTACATTTCCAGTAACAGAGAATCTGGCTCCGTGAATTAAACAATTAATTTGTGAGCTCCAAACCAAACTCTTTATGTAGCTGGGGACCACAAAGCTGATGCTACATCTCAGGAACCATGAGTAGGAGGTGCTTGGGAGAAGTTTGTTGGTAGGAGACAGCAATAGCTCCAAGAGCCTTCTGTTCCACTGCAGGGTGGGACTGGTCAAGAGACAACATGTTGGCATCAGCGGCATCTGATTTTATTTTGTTTTCTAGCTAGAGTTGGGCCAGCATCACTGTTGCTCACATGACGTGACCCCAACAAGCAGGGAACTCTGTTCATCAGTTCTCTCTGCTGTTCCCTTTCAGTGGGCGTTTGGGGTGACCATGTGGGAGATTGTGACCCGAGGGCAAACCCCTTATGCTGGCATTGAGAATGCAGAAATCTACAACTACCTCATCAGTGGGAACAGGCTGAAGCAGCCACCGGAGTGCCTGGAAGATGTGTGAGTACTTCCTCTCCCTGCAGACACACGGTTCCTTCAGAAGTCTGGCTTACAGGAAGGATGCAGGGGCAGCTGGCTGACCCTGCAATCTGAATCCATCCCCTTTCCATCACAAAAAAGCATTCACTATAAAGTCTCTGGGTTAGCTATCAAATTCTCTCTGCTGGCAGAACTCCCTGGAACCTGTGGTAGCTCTGCAAGCAGCGAGCTTGGCTCAAGAGTTTGAACAGTGTCAGTGCTAGAAGCTCTTGGCTGTGTGGAAACTATAACCATGTCTCCAGAAGCTCACTGCTCCCTGTCTTCTCAGGCCAGCATCTAAGACAAGAGATGAGTTTCATGGTACAGCCTGAAGCAAGATTACAAGGAAACTCGATTGCAGAGGCTGTGTGAGCCTTTCAAACCTAGGTCCAGTTATCAAAATTGTATCTAATATTCACTTAGAAATGGTAGGATGACAGAGAGATAGGAGACAGTTATATATATATATATATATATAACATTCTGTAGATCAACATTCCACCTTAAATTGCAGGTGGAAACAAAACCAGAACAGTCTTGTGGATATTGGTTTCAGGCATTTCCAGACTTAAAGGAAGCACTCAGGTAGTTTGCTGGTGTGTTGCAGCCCATGCTCCTGCCTTGTTCCTGTGGCATACCTGCAAACACTGGCTTTGGTGGCCTTTTAAAGCTGTACCACAAGAAGTCCCCTTTCTTCCCCCTTCCTTCCTGCTGTGATGGTGGAATATATTTCATGTGCCTTCCTTTTCCCCAGCTTTCTTTTTTTCTTTTTTTGTTTAAGAGGATAATCTGTATCTTGTTACTGAGGCTGTGCACTTTTGTCTTCTCAGCAATTTATTTTGACTGTTCCCAAGCTTAAAGGAAAACATAGTTATGCCACTTCTTAAATTCATTGTATGTCTGCCTCTTGACTGCTGTGAGTAGCTTTGGTTCCCAGTTGTGGAACTTTTAAGATGCTATAAGGGCCAAAAATAGAGAAGAGATGCAGTAAGCTGCCAGACACTGAAGAAGAATGCATAAAAAAACTACCCAAAAATATACAACCTCATTTTGAGAGGCCACTGAGCCTCTTTTGAGACCCATGGGGATATGCTCAGAACACTTCCCCTACATGCTCACCCTCGGCTTGTGCGCTATCCCTGGGCTTGTGCTGGTGGCCACTGGCAGCGGCAAGGTCCTGGTGGGCTGTTGGGCCGATCCAGTACAGCTGGTAGCTCTTTCCCTTTCTTTCAAATGAATTTATGCTGTTCACAGGGCAGGGTAAAAGAATGTATTTAATTTGTTGCAGGGAGTTTCTATTTTATATGGAGCATTTAGAGTTATTTCAACCACTTGCAAGGGGTGCGATTCAGGATTGAGATAACAGAGGCATTGAAGCTTTCTATAAAACCACTGTGAAATCCAAGAGGCTCATAAAGCAGATAGAGAGCAAGGGAGGTAAAAGCAAAGTAAAGGCCATCATGAAATGCTTCATTTCCCAGTGAGGGCTGTCTTCAGATTTTTTCCACTTACAAGTTTAACTGAGGTCGTTTGTCTACGGCGTTTTCCAGTGCCAGCGCTGTGTTTTGTCCCGCTCCCCACAGAACTGGTGACAATGAAGGAGCAGGAACGTGGCTGTGGCTTTGGTGGGTGGTGTGCAGGAAGGAGAACGATGGCTCTGGCCATTCTCCAGCCATGCTGGAGGCATCACCCCGCGTTCCCGTGTGGACACTGGTGCCAATGACATCTCCTTGCATCAGCCCTAGGGCAACCAGCACTCTCAGCTAGTGTTTGACCACAGGATAAACACTGCCTGCATGGCAGGATGGGGCCTGTGGCCAGTAACAGCAGTAGGCAGGCCTTGAAATTCAGGGTTTTGGGGTTTTTTTTGGTACTCTCTAATTATTTTGATTGAAGCACTTTTGAAAATAGGGAGAAACAAGGATTGTAAATCCATAAAACCTGCCCATGTGCCGTCAGCTACGCAGGGCCAAAACCAATACATTTTGGAAAAGTTTCTGTGTTTGTTAATTGTGACTGCAAAAATAAATGCCTCTCTAAATGTTTGCAGTACCCCAGGGAAATACCCAATCTCATTAATAAAATGAAAAGTTGTGCAAATTTTATGCAAATAATCACACACCAAAGCTAGAATTCTTGCCATCCTGTTTTCTCTGCTGAGTGAAGCCAGTGTCCTGGTGGAGGTCAGAACCTACTCACCCATGTCCTACGTTAGGGGTTTTGGAGTCCTTAAGGTAGCAGTTCTTTTCCAAGGCACCCTTGAAGTGGTGAAGAACTGCACAAGCTCCAGCATTACAGAGGTGAGATGGAGCCTTCCGACAGCTCGTGAAGAGCTGGCTCTG
>PPHD01001056.1:0-48040 GCA_002909625.1 Bambusicola thoracicus | reverse complement strand
AGAGGAGAGGAGAGGAGAGGAGAGGAGGAAAAAAGGAAAAAGAGAAAGTAAAAAGAAAAGGAAAAAAGGAAATAAAAAAGGAAAAAAAGACAAGAGAGAAAATTAAAAAGAAAAAAAAAAGAAAAGGAAAAAGAGAAAGGAAAAAAGGAAAAAGGCGGGGTGCGGAAGCTGCCGTTAGGTCTCCATCCCCGAGGGCGCGGCGGCGAGGCAAGGGGCGCAGAGACGACATACGGCCGCACGGTGGCGCCGTTGCCCCGCAGAGCCATACCCGGCGCGGAGGCGCGGGCTGGGGAGTTGGGTTTGGGGGCGCTGCCCCGGGGGCCGGGAGCGTCTCCGCCTCCGTGAGACTGGAGGAACGCCAACACGCCGGAGTGCTGCTTGTGATTAATTATATAAGATAAGGGACGGGGGCGTTCTTGTGAGACAGGCGATGCAACTCATCACAGCTTTCGTATTAAACGTGTTAAAAAAAAACCCAAAACACCAAAACCAAAACGTGATGCCATGGCCTTTCTTTGAACTTTAGTACTATTTTGCATTTTTTGCTTCAGAATTATTTAACGCGTTTGACTCGGCGTCTTCCAATACATTAAAATCAATCAATAGAAGCCGCATACCAAACCTCAAACCTAAAAAGGAAGCCTTTCCGCCGTGACATTCAGCTTCCTTTACACGGTGATACAAAAAGCTCCTCTGAACTTGTTTTATTTTGGGCACAGGGTTTTTTTGGGGGCCCTATGTGGGAGCTCCTGGCTGTGCGGTGTGCTGGATGCGGCACTGAGGGATGTGGTCAGTGGGCACGGTGGTGGTGGTGATGGTGGTGGGCTGACAGTTGGACCGGATGGTCTTTGTGGTCTTTTCCTACCTTAATGGTTCTATGGCCCTGTTGGGCTGTGAGTCTGGCGGGGCAGGGTATGCTCACCCACATGTGACTACGTCTGTTCCACAGTAAAGTCTCAGCCTGCGGTGAAGGTAGCTTTAATGTCGTCACTGTTCGGAGAGAGTCTGCAAATCTGGGCTGAAGAGCAGCTCTAAACACGATCTGAAAGGCTTCTTCTATAAGGTGGCCTCACTGCCCCATGTGCATCCTCTGCCAGTGCAGGGAAAGGCCAGCTCCAAATCCAGACCTGCCTTGTCCCCAGGACCTGTTTGTAACACGTGCACAGGAGACACGTTCCTTTGATGTATACAAGGTGTCTCTGTGGCTGTTAAACAGTGTGCTTTCAATCTGAGCAACACAGTGCTGCACCCAGTGGATGGATCTGAAAGATAAGATGTCTCCAAAAGAGATGGAACCTACCAGCAAAGAACCACAGCCAGAGATGGTGGACATTTCAATTGCTCAGCCCTACACGGTTGCACCACACAGCTCGGCTGTGGTGCAACTGTGCTGAGTGAGGATGGAGCACGAAGCATTCTGTAACCAAGGCATTAAGTGGGAGTTCACACCGGACTGATGCTTCAAGTCTTGTGGCCATCAAGCTTTTCATCCAGCAGGAGTCCCACTGCCAGATCTATCAGTGTGACTGCCCTGCTTACGGCTCCAAACCATTTTTCCCAAACCTTGGAGACGGGAGAGGTGGGAGGAGGGGAAGGGCTGCTCTGCAGGTTTCATTATGCACATCGCCTCTCTTTTGAATAGCATTCGTCTTCATTGACTGACAGCAGTTTCTAAAAGTGGAAGTTGCTTTCTCTATACTGAATGAATGTGGAAATGTTGGAAGAATCTTTATGCTCCTTTACAAGATCCCAAAGACACGCATCTCTTGATGGTGTCTCTTCTGATTTCTCTTTCACGGAGCACTCTACAAGTAATCAGCTTTTGGGGGCATGCTCTACCTCCAGCCGTGCATACAGTGCTCACGCTGAAATTAATAAAAGCACGATGATGTGAGATGTGAGTGTTTGAAGCGAGAATCTGGGACAAAAAGTTAAATTCTTGCTGTTAAAATCACTGATGAAAGTTTCTTTGGCTTTAGTTGTCACATTAGAGTTATCTGTGTGTCTAAAGCTGGAAAGAGTCACCTTTATGGGCATATATATGTGTCTTAGCAGCCTCTTAGGAAACAAAGAACTGATCGTGTTTTCTACAGAGAGCTTGGAAGTGTGTCGTAGAATCATAGAATCAGTTGAGTTGAAAAGGACCTTTAAAGATTATCTGGTCCAACACTCCTGCAATGAACAGGGACACCCGCAGCTCAATCAGGGTGCTCAGAGCCCCTCCAGCCTGACCTTGAGAGGTATGCTGCTGTTTAACCCCATGGTTTCACCACCTGTTCTGCTCTGGGGCTTGTGGAATTGGTTGCGATTGATGGATGGTAGTCACACAAGGAGACAAGGCACTGGGCTCAGGTTTGTGTTGGTGACCTCAGGTCTGGCATTGATCAGTACTGCTCTTGTGTGGTTGCTGTGTCTGTGGCTCCTGTAAGAGACATTTCATGTGTTTGTCTTCCCATGCTGGTGTGACAAGGAAAGGCTGTTTGGTCCCCTCAGGGCACAAGACCAAGGGCAGATCATCTCCATGCCTGGATGCCTGTCACCTCACGCCCAGGTGAGATGCTGTGTGCCACTTGCAGGCTGGATTCACATCTGGGCTGCTTCCAAGCAGGGCTCATGATATGGAACCCTCACTCTTTTCCCCACATTGGAGACACTAATCAGCAAGTGGTCTTACTTGTGAGCTGCTCGTAGCACAGATTTTCTGACTCCTTTTCTGTTTTCCCTTGCCAGCTGGGAGCTGACAAGGTAAAGTCAAGCAGCAAAAGGTCTCAGACCTGAAACTGTCCTGATTTCTTTGTAAGGTGGCAGTAAGAGGAACCCATAGGGGAACTGAGCAGGGGCAGCCTGTGTCCTGCTGTAGCAGCTAGATGAAACAAGCACGAGTTTCCCAGAACAAGCTGCATGTCTGACATTTCTGCTGTGCAAAATCTCCCAGCAGTAGCATGCTGCAGAGATTTCATAAGAGGGAGGAAGTCACGAGCTGGAAGCACTGGGTCGAGGGTGTCTCTGTCTGGGAGAAGCTCCTGTTCCTGTCTTATGAGCCAGATCAGATCCATGAACATAAGCAGTGAGCAGAGAACGGGAGCAGCTCCAGCCCTGCAGGGTGGCCTCCTGTCTCTGTGAGCTGGGATGCTCCCTGCACCCAAACCATCCATTTCCCATTGCACTGTGGTCTCCTACTTTGCCTCTACCGAGGCGGGGGGAAGGCATGGCTGGGAGGTACCCCTGTCACCTGGGCTGACAGCCAGCATTCATCATCTCCAGTTCCCTTTGAGCATCTGCAGCACCGCTTTTCCTACCTCAGCCCTTTCCAGCTCTGCAGGTGAGCCCCCAAAGGCACTGTGAACTAACTGCGCTTCCTAAAGGTCTGAAGAATGAGGACATTATTTACTTTTAGCTGGCGATGGGCATCAAATGGTGCGAAAGAAACGCGCTTCTCGGCTCCATCGCTATCTGAGACCAAAATAACAGATAAAAGAAGAAAATCAGTGGGAGTCATCATTATATGGAGTTGCCATGGAAATAGCATGAGAGAACTTGGAGGAGAGCAAGTACACCGTGTCTCTGGGAGGGTATCAATCCCCTGTTAGCCTCACGCCTTTTTGTCACATTAGCAGGCAATATTTCTTGATTTAGCGAGAGGTGGGAAAACATCACAGCGCTGCTCTGACATTTTTGTCTGTCTCACGGTTTCTATGACCGAGACCTTCGTGACCCTCCGAGAAGCAGAAATGCAAACTCTGGTGCTGTTGGAAAGCTGTGCTGGGAACCATTTGATAATTTCAGTGGGATGGTAACAGGGATGCCATTTTCCCCACAAAATATTTATTGGATTTTTTTTATGGAATCATGGGGAAAAAAAAACCAAAAACAAACAAACAAACAAAAAGAAAAAGGTTTTTTTTTTTTAATGCACCATTCTAAGATTTAATTTTCAAAGAAAAACATCACATTTCATCAGGAGTACTTTTTTAGTGCTGATTTTAATGAAAAGCATTGATTGGAATTTAAATGATCTCTGAGTTGAGTAAAGCTGCCCGCCTTGTGCTGTTACACCGTTCTGGGAAACTCATTTAACTCTCTCTGTCACCAGATACGTGTCCCCATCTTCTTTCAGCCTCGGAAAGGCTTTGCCTCCTCCCCAGCAAAGCTGAATCCACCCCCACAGCAGAGTCTGTCCCATTGGTGGCAGCTGTGGCCATCCGACCCATAATAATCTGCCACGTGGATGCTGGCATCCTACTGCTTTTGCATGCAGATATGAGAGTGTGGATAAATGAAGCCAGTTTTCAAATGAAACGATGGCTCTGTCCGATGAGGTCTTGCATTGATATCTGCTGTACTACGGCCCCAGTGTTGCAATACTTTTTTCCCTGGATGCCTCCTCCCCAACCCCCAACTCCTACCATTCCCCAGCGCTTTGTCTGCTATGTAATGTGACCAGGCACCTTTAGAGACAAAACAGGTACTGGGGCAGCAGGAAACCCTTTCCACTTGTATCTGCTCCCTTTCAACAAAGCCAACAAATGCAAGGGAAAGAAGAGATGCCCAGGAACTTCCAAGCACACAGGCTCGGTCCTCTCCTCGCCTTTTCACCCACTGGTACAGAAGCTTTGTCTCCACATCGTTCCTGCACAGGCGAGTGTGATGGATGAACAGGGTCAGGAAGCAGAGTCATAAGAGGGAAAGCCAAAGAGCACCATCCCCACTTGCTCCAGGGAGCGCCAGTTCAAGTCACGACCAACCACTGCCCCTAACTCTGGCCCTGAGCTACATTTCAGCCATTAGATTTTCACCACATTCATGTCTCCACTTGCAAACTCCTTTTATTTTTCCCCTGTAACTGTCTTAACAAAAAGAAAGGAGGAAAGGGGAGAAGAAAGGCCTGCTTTGACATCTGCAAGTCTCAGACAGAGGTGTTACCCAAGTTATCCGAGATGCGGTTATCTAAGATGCTACAAGCAGCCCAGATTTCTCCTTAGAGCGAAACTTGTGGGCTAAGTTCTTGTTGATTGTTTTGTCTGTTTGCTCAGCACCAATTTAAGATAAAATTATGCATGTAATTTTATAAATGCTATTTTTAAGACTGAATACATATTATGCATATTTTGTGACAAAGTGGATCCATTTTTACCCTTATGAAATGACAACTCCCAAACACTGAATAATCCCAGCGAGGCTATTTTTATGGCACTCGGTGTTGCATTTGTTGCTGAGTAGCAGTTCTCTGTCTATAGCCATGGGAATAGACATCATTTTTAGCATGTCATAATTCTGGGGCTTTCTGGATTTGTTCCAGAAGAGTTTGTCATAACAGCAGGCTGAGCAATGGCTATTTATGATAAATCAGCTTGTTGACTGTGGGATTTTGGAAAACAATTGTGTTTACCTCCACATCAGAACTGCCTGGAGAGCCCCCATCCCTGCCGCTTGCTGCATCTCCCCGACCGGGGGGCTGAGGCCTCAAGGAAACCCTCTCGTGGTAACACCTGGAGTGGGCATCCAAGCAGTGAGGCGGGCACAAGGCACCTCTTGCCTTGAAGGTGAGGTTTGAAGGTAGAGGAACACGGATGGTCAGACCAACAGATACATCTGAAAGGAACAAAACTGCCCCTGGGGCACTCCACGTGCCTGGAACCATAGCTGCTTTTTCCACTTTTATGGGCTCCAAGCCCTGTTTCCCCACTCGTGCCAAACACTACATCTGCAGGACGGCCTTTATCATTTTGAAAGGAGCAGGGTGAGTTCCCTACTGGGGGGTGTTTCAGGCTGGGTTCCCAGGACACAATATTTCATAAAATCAGGGTTTATGTTCTCCCCTTCCCACGGCAAGGAGCAGTGCTTGGAGCAATCTCAGAGCTCAGGATCAGCCCTCCGGGGAAGCAGCACTGAGGGTATCTGCAAAGGAAGAGCACTGTTCTCCACAAAGGTGTACAGCAAAGTCTTGTGCAGTGCGAATGGCAACACAGCAGGAGCAGGGACGTTCTGGTGTTTTCCCATGTATCACCCCATTTCAGCAACTAAGTCCCAGCTCCCATTCCCTCCTGAGCACCCTGGCTAAATAATACTACAGTTCATGGGAGACATTTCAATGAAACAGCACATGACAATTTGGAAAGATGTTCCCTTGCAGAGCTGACTCATAAAGAACACTGAGAAACTCAGTGATTAAACAGCCAGAAAGATCTTCCAGCAGAAAAAAGAACTGAGTCCAAAATTGTCAAGCTGTACGTTGCGTTTTATTTCTGTACTTTGCTTTGGGTAAGAGTTTCATTTGTCTCATTTGTCTGAATATGATGCACGTCAGATTTCAAACCCTCTCCTCCCTTACTAGCAGCAACGTTTAATTCTGTTACTCTTGTTCTTCATCAGCTGCGTGGGAAGGTGGCTGAACTCTTTGTCTCATAGAAGATGCTTCAATTGCTTCTTCAGACTCCAGTTAGGAAAGACCTTAAATCAAACATTAGGGATATCGAAAAGAATAAATAAATAAAAGAAAGAAAAGCCTGGACTGGCTTGGAAAGCTCTGGAAAAATACTCGAAGGAGAACAGTTGCCATGGCAATGCTTCTCCATTTTCCCTTGGGATGACAGAAATACATGCTGCAGACGGCTCTCCACCCGCCGCACACCCCACACAGACCCCAGTGCTCAGGCACAGACCAGGCGCAAACCCACCGAGCTTCCAGGTCCGGGTACATGCAGAGTGGTGCAGCTGCCCACCAAGGGCATCTCCTGTGGTTCTTGGCCTGCAGAGCAAGAGGGGTCAGTGGCGGGCACGTGGCCTGAGGTATCCAGCTGCACTGGCTCATAGGGTCCTGGAGAGGTAGAAGGGCCACAGCAGGGGATATCAAACAGGCACTGACCTGAATCCCATGCTCAGCATGTGTCTGTGAGTTGATCCACACACTGGAGGACCTATGAGCTCTAAGATCCTGAAGCACCTAAATCCCAGCTGTGCCTTTTGTCATGTTTCACTTCCAGTTTTACCTTTGAGAAATCTCCACCTAAAATTCAGGTTCCTGAACCCAATCTTCTCATGTGGATTGCATAAAAGATATGTCTGAGGCTGCCCCAGGATCTAGAGCCACCAATCAGCCAGACCCAGAGCTGTATTCATAAAGAACAGTGCAGCTCCTTCCACCTCATTCACCCATGCTACTCCCCATGGAAACTGGGATGTGGGCAGGAAGAAGTGCCAGGGGAGCTGCACGCACCCAACTCTCACCGGGGCATGGACTCAGGATGTAGAATTAGACACCATTTCAGAAACCAAGAGGCATTTGCACTGACCCATCTTCTGCAGCAGCTCCCATGGGAGATGAGGAGAGGCAGCTGCCGTGCCCAAAATCTGTCCTGCGCTACAGAGTGAGCTGAGAGCAAAGCAGAAAGATTATGAATGAGATGACAAAACCAGCCTGCTGCTGGCATCGGCACTGAGCAGAGAAGGAGCAGCTAGACTGAAAGTGTTTCATCCATTACTGTCAGAGAAGTCACTTTTGTCACTGATCCCGCTCCAATAAATCAAGTTGCCAAGCAGTTTTATGGAGGCGTTATACATCCAAAGCCACTTAAGGTCCCGTTAAAAGAGATGCATTTCTTTTTTAGCTGAAGCGCTGTCACAGAAGAGAGTCGCTGTTCAGAGAGCTACTGTAAAAAAGGTATCGTTGTAATTACAGCAAAGAGGGACGGTGAGAGCTAGGAGCCACCATCTCTTTCTCTTGTCCCATCGCCTTTGGGCAGCCTTGCAAAGCTGAAAACTTGCTACCAGAAGCACAATAGCCGCTCATGCACCATTTGCCACGGTGATTGATGAAAATGGTGAAATAGTGATGTTACTTCTCCGTTCACCATAAATCAACCATCCCTTCAAAGTGACTGGAGCACTGTAAACCTGCCCAGATTTATAGGGACAAACTTAACCAATTAGCTCTTTTATCAGGGCTGTCATCTTCTTAATGCAGTGTTAGATATATCTAAGCACGTATCTGCAGAAGTATTTATTTCCAAAGCCAACGAAGCTATGATTGTAGCAGACTTAAAACCTTGGTCTGCAAATGTTCACCCTGTGGCTGTGTTTGTATTAACAAGTTCTTCTGTGGCAGCAGAAGCTGATTAATAGATCAAAGCATTGGGTCTGCTACATGTACATGACCTAGATACACAAACACATATAAACACACACACACATACATGTGTATATATATATAAGTATATATGATTTGGAGGTTCAGGACAGATGGAGACTGCTCTGCCTCAGAGCTCTCCTGCCCCAAATGCATGAAGCTGATGCTTTTAAACTTGGTTCTGTTGAAACATGGCTGTCCCCGTGGCTGTCCCCACTGCCATCACAGCACTGCTGCACACTGCACAGGGCTCAGCACACCGCTAGCCCCATTTATCACCATTAGAGCGCAGGCACCGATGAAGATCACAGAATCATAGAATCACAGAATCATAGAATGGCCTGGGTCGAAAAGGACAACGACCATTGAGTTTCAACTCCCCTGCCATATGCAGGGTTGCCAACCACCAGACCAGGCTGTCCAGAGCCACATCCAGCCTGGCCTTGAATACCTCCAGGGATGGGGCATCCACAGCCTCCTTGGGCAACCTGTTCCAGTGCACTATCTTCTGTGTGAAAAACTTCCTTCTAATATCTAACCTAAACCTCCCCTGTCTCAGTTTAAGATGGTTCCCCCTTGTCCTATCGCTATCCACCCTCGTAAACACATGAAAAGCATTGCAGCTATCAGCTCATTAGCAGCACAGCCGTTCCTTACTCAGCAGGCAGAGATAACCCCCAGCCTAATCTCAGCTGCCCAGGAAGCAGTGCCAGCTGCTGCAGGGAGCCAAGAGTTGCAGGAGAGGGACACAGGCAGATGTATGATCCTCACTGTGCTCACCCCCTGCACTCAGATCCCACCAGGACCTGACCCCAAGGCACAGAAGCGTCAGTGCCGCCTTTCAATTTCCCCTGCTCTGACTTTTTGTATCCATCCTGGTCTTGGGTCAAAAATCCAGAGAGCACCTCTGACTTACTCTGACGCTGCTGGCCCCAGCAAAATGAGTTTGTCACAGTGCCTCTGATGGCAGTGGAGCATCTGGCTGTTCAAACAAACACTCACCCAGTGACAGAGCCATACGCAAGAGCTGGTGACCCTGCTGCCCACCGAGCAGAGTGTCAGCCTGGTGGAAACCCTTGGCCAAAGAGTATTTTCGCCCTTGCACACGCAAGGAACTCCCTGCCAAAGGATGAAAGAATCCCAAGTGTAGTAAGCTGTCACAAAATTAAATAAACATATGCATGGGATAATTTTTATCTAGGTCTAAAACACACACAGTAGCAAAAATCACTGAGCCACAGCATACTAGAGACTGAGGGGGTATTTAGAAGAAGTATCAGCACGGAGTTGCACTGATCCTGTATTCTGTCTCAGGTTTCCTCTACTGTCCCTCACTGGAAGATACATGGACCTTCGTGTGACAGCACATAAAATGATTCTAGATGTGGCTGGATGTGGCTCTGGGCAGCCCGGTCTGGTGGTTGGCAACCCTGCCCACAGCAGGGTGGTTGAAACTAGATGATCTTTAAGGTCCTTTTCAACCCAAGCCATTCTATGATTCGATGATTCTGGACAGAAGGGCATGCTGAAAACCATAGTCATGAATATCTGCCTGAATTCCAGCCCTAGGAACACACAAGTGAACACAGAGCGTTCCTCACGTGAGCCCCTCAGGTTTCCAAATTAGCACAAAAAAATCAGTACAAGTTTTCCAGTGGCTGAAAGTCACAAAAATCAGCTCTTATCTCACACAGTCAGATAATGCAAGGCCACACCAGGATACCAAAAATAGCAATTTATTGGAGAAAGCATTATGACTTCTTATAGATGTGAGGTGATTAATACCCCAAACTGGCAATTTGAAGTCTTCCAAATCAACAGCTCCCACTAAGCTCACAAAGTCAACCATCAGCAAAAACTGTAACTCACGCTACTGTATTTATTTTAAATTCTAGAGAACGCACACAGAACACAGGCACCTTAGCTTGTACAGAAAAGGCAGTTTAGTTTGCATAAGCTTTTGATACCAGTAACACTGTTTATGAAACTTTACCCTGTCTGCTCAATGCTAAAGGCCAGCAGCAGGGATGCAGAGGCAGAGCTTCCAGAACTGGTTGCTATTGGGTCAGATGTCCTTGCTTTTTGTTCAGAAAGTGAGTGCATGTTATGAAAAACAAAACAGAACAAAACAGCTTCCTCTGTGCCGCACTGCTGAGATGTGCAGCTCTGTGCAGGTCAGGTTTGTTACTGATCTTTCCAACATCTGAGACTTCACAGCATGAATTTTGAGGAATTTCAGTATTACGATCATTGCAATTCATTTGTATTGTCAGTAGCCAGAAATGACTATATCCATAGATATAGTCTATATGTGACTTCCAAAATCAATTCAGGAATGCATAAACAGGGCAGAACTACATCCCTCCATTCCACACCCGTGCAGATAAAAACAGCTGGTAATAAGAACAAGTCCCTTTGCCTTTGGGGATGGCCTTAGAAAGGCCTTTGCCTCTAAAAAAAAGTCCTTCACAGCCTACCAAGCTTCCTGAACTCCCTTTGTTTCCGCTGATTTCCTTTTGATTTCTTTTCCCCTGTGCTGTAATCATGAACCACTGCAAACAGCTTTTCCCTTGCTTTCAGTTTTTGAAAACTAAGTACTCATCTGCTTTTGCAAGTCCTGACCAGCTGCTGTTGCATACAGGGAACTGAAACGCTCTTGTGGGGTCCACAATGAAGTTCTTACACAGCTCAGCAAAAGGGAAAGGAAAAAAAACCATCAGAACTTCATGTTTTCTATTACTGATAGGATTTGTTCTCAAAAAGAAGGCACAGGTCACACAGCTCAACTGGCCAGAAGCCAGGACACCATCTAAACAATTGTGTTCAGCTCCAGAGGGAAAGTGTCTTTTGGAGAGCACCTGAACCCTGAGGCACTTAAGCATCGGAGGGGTGCACTTTTTAGCAGAGCAAGGAATTGTACAAGTATCCATAGTGGCACAGTTCGCATCACCATTACGGGCATTCTGCAGTCTCCCTGGCAGAGCTGACAGCTAAAATGCTGATTTGATGCTTACCAAGGAAAGACTGACAGTGCTCCTAAAACCAGACCCATCCTTAATATTCTATCTGAAGTTTCAGAAAGGCTGCTCAGTGTCTGATGCAAAGCCATGCTTTCAAGAACAACCAGGCTTTCCTCCTTCTTTAAAGACAGCTGCTCAGAGTAGCCCTTTTAAAACTCACTTCATTTAAGAAGAGAGATCTGCACTTACAGACATCCCACTAGATGCTCATCATTCATCAAATGCACCCTCAGATGACAAGTAATAGGTACCTGCTTTTTCACAGTCTCTATTTTTCTAATTCAATTAGAATGCCACATGCATTTCAACTTTGGTCCTTGTGTAGGCTAGTTTTAGAGCAGTATTACACACAAGTAACAGGAAGGTGATTAAATGATCTTGGGGTCTTATACCGTCCAGCTGCTAGCCAAGATCAGAACACAACACAGTCTACAATGTCCTACTTCAAACCGAAGGGACAGCTGCAAACAGACATCTTCCTCCAAATAACTTTTTCCAGTCAGATGACAAAGATGTTGCTTTCCTGCATGCTATAAGAAAGTGTAAAGGATGGCTATTTTCTCTGCGTTGTTTTGGTAGCGATGCTCATGTCCCTTTACACTGCTTTTCCAACGGCACAGATAAAAACAGCATCTTACTGCTGCACCAAGCTCAAGATGATTAAAAAAAATACCCATATCTCATCATATTCCCCTGCCTGCCTCAGGTAAGACTAATAGCCTGCCAGCACTTGGACATGACTCCTGTCAGGAACCAGTCCTGGTAATTGATTACTTCAGCTGTCTCAGCATTGAACTTTGGGGGCATGAGGAAGATAAAAGCAAGACACTGTGAGATCATGAGTGTCTGTGATTGAGAACTTGGTCTGCAATGAAGGAGCAGGATCATCAGGAGAGTGGGCAGTGTTCTTCCTTCTAAAATGGTCAGTCCATAACAGACCAAGGCACGGGTGTGGAGGGAGAGGATAATGGCTTTCTGCCTCTGTCAAATTGTTAGTTTATTTTGAAGAGAATAGAGACAGAGTATGGGGAGCCTGTCAGTGCAAGGCAGCATCGCTGGGATCCAGATGCTCACTCTTTTACAAACCAGACCTCATTGCGTCTTCCATAAGGCTTCATAGGGGGGTCGTAACCATTGCAGAAGTAGAAATCCTTGCGGTAGGCAGCTTCACTTCCCAGAGCAGTCTTCAGTTTGGCAGCGTAGTTCACATAGTCCGCCTCTTTGGCATAGCCACCAAACTGCCTGCAAAGAAATCAAATGTGGAGAAGCGCTGAGCAGTCCTGGAAGAGCATGGAAAGGAAGAGAACAGTGTATAGATACAATGTGTTTAGGAACTCATTTTGATCCAGGTCCTGCCAGGATGCATTGGTGCAGGCACAGTTCTTTAGGAACCAGCACACTTTGTCTGACACAGATCAATAGTCTCAAAGGTTACATGGCCAGGGTAGAGTTGACAGATCCCACACAGACCCATGTGTATCAGTCACTAGAATGAGCCTGCCCTTTGAATGAGTGCCATATCAGAGGAACAGTTTCTCAGAGCACAAAGTTATCTCTAAGTCTGCTCAGTACATGATCTTTCACCAGTGCCGTCAACAACCACGTTCACTGGGGTGTGAATAACCACCTTCTGGAAGCAAGACTGAGAAGGGAAGCCAAACTCTGGTTAGACGAAGGAAAAAGGGAGGCAGGGCACAGAGATATTAGCATGTTATTGAAAAGGGACGGACTGGAACCCAACTTCTGTGCTTATCTCCCACCAACAGAAACTGTTTTCACATCAGCCTACACCTTGTGGCCCTGCCTTAGGGCCAAGGTTTGAGACAAAACAGCCCGTTACTGCATTAGCAGCCCACACCTGCAGCAAAGGCCAGCTGCAGTCACAGGCACAGGGAGGAGCCAGAAGTCTCGGACAGTTCAGTCAGCCAAAATAGTTGAAAAAGAGTCAGGGGTACATCCCATGGTAAAGAGCTTCTTGCTACTGCAGTGCTAACTCAAGTTCGGCTTAAGCTGGCCAACAGCCAAAGCCATTCTAAAATGATTTGAAACAGTGCAATGGCTGCTTGTACCGATGATGGACTCTGGCATTTAGGCCTCAGCTGACTCCTATAATCAGGTGAGAACCACACTAAGGGACACGCTTGATGACTAAGAATCATCGTGATCCCAGAAAACGGGGAAAATGATGGTTTTCAGAGATTATATAACTCAGTCCCTTCATATTCACCCTCCCCAGCTCTTCACCTCCTCTAGAGAAACAAAAAAACCTTTCCGGGCTAACCCCTGCCCTTGTTTTCTCAATGATAAAAAAAAAATAATCCATATTCCAAATAGGCGCAGCATTAATCGTGACATGAAATGACATAAACCACGTGCCTTCACAGTCTAGAATGACCCCTCTACCTCCTACCACATGCACCCCTTGTCCAGCAAGTCACTGGTAAAATCAACACTGCCCCTCACAGCACCCTATAGACCTCAGCACTTCGGACTGGAAATCCCAGGATGTGTTCCTTACGTGGAATAAATGGTCATCCCTTGTCTCTCTTCAATCTTAATGCTTTCATCACTAGGACAGGGAGGACTGGCTTGAAATTGGTTCGGGATTCGCAGATAGACTTTCACCTTCTGCTGTAAGGAGCCATCTTCAGCAGGAAAAGCAGTGATGGAGACAGGAGCAGTCATGCCCATTCCAGCGCCTGAAAGAGAGGCAGAGAAATTACTACAGAAGCCTACCTTCTTGGGAACTGAAAGCATTAACAGGGCTCAGAAAAGATAATTTTGGCTTAGAAGCTCCTCATCGTGATCTCTTTGCACAATCCAACAGGGAGAGTGGGGTCCTTTGAGGTAGGCAGAAGAGCTTTTAGGCTTTTCCTTGCAACCAAATCTCTCCGCTTTCTATACAGGGATCCTGGGAGCCAAGGGTCCCCAGTGACCTCTGGATGGCTCTTCATCAATGGTCCTGGTTTTGTGGCTCTCACTACATAGCTCATGTTTACTGAGATGCTCGTTTCTTACAAATCACCTCTAACACAACAAGGCCTACAGTTCTGGTGCCGTGGCATATTTGTAACTGAAATATTTAAATATATGAGTATTTACAACATTATCATCTGTACTTAGTGGTTAGGCTGTAGTCAATACCGGGCCACAGAAACTTTCTCCTAAACCCTTCCAAATGCTTCCAGAGATCCAATAAATTCCAGTGCCCCAAAATTCAGAGCCAGTCTGACTTTCAGGAGCACTGCCCATGCTCCCCTCTAGTCTGTACTGTAGAAAAAGCACACCTCTTGTCTGCTTATTACTTCTAAGACGTACATGGCACTCAAGAACATTCTTCTTCTCTTTTTCTTTCAGCAGTAGTGAACCTACAACCTTCAGGATCAGGCATTGAAATGGCCAAGATAAAGACATCCTTCTCATTTATTTGTACACTCTGATAACATACCTTTCTCCATACCATGTTACGGAAGGTACCTTTTCCTCTACAGCACCAGTAATCATCAACTTTCTGAAACTGTAGGGCCATTCCTTTTTCACTCAGCTCCTATTCCTATACAGAGTGTATAACCCCTTCTACCACGTGCTTGAGAAATGTACTAAAGTCAGAGTATATGCTTCAGATCTTCTCTATAGTCTTATCATCCTGTTACGAATGATTACCAATGCACATACTTTAGTAAGCTGAGAATTAGAGGCAATTACCTGGAAGTGCCACTATAAAACACTGCAAAGCACTATTAAAAAGCAAGCTCACTGTTCATTACCCTTTCATGAATAAAAATCGCCAGAGTATACAATAAAAACTCAAGGTCATAAAAGTTATCTAGCTGCCTAGAAGGGCAGGCTTTCTAGGTGTGATCACAGAACCAAAGCGCTCCAGCTACCCTGGATTTCATTATCTGCCATACAGCCAGCAGGCTGTGACAAGCACACGTGTGCCTGTCCTTGCAGACCTCACTGCATCTCCTGAAGGGAGGTTGTGATGTGGAGGGGTTTGGCCTCTTCTCTCAGGCAACAAACAGGACCCGAGGAAATGGCCACAAGTTGTACCAGAGGAGGTTTAGATTAGACATAAGGAAAAACTTTTTCTCTCAGAGAGTGGTCAGGCACTGGAATGGCCTGCCCAGGGAGGTGGTGGAGTCGCCATCCCTGACAGTGTTCAAGAGACGTCTGGATGAGGAGCTATGAGATATGGTTTAGTGGCTTGTGGTAGTAAGGGTAATGGGAGGATGGTTGGACTAGATGATCTTGTAGGTCCTTTCCAACCTTGCGATTCTATGATCCTATAATTATCCCAGCAGGAAAGTAATGCAGACCTACTTAAAAAAGCAATCTTTGTGATGCTATCCTCAGAGAGGAAAGAGGGAGGAGTGGACTCACAGCATGACGTGGCTGGGCACCTTAGCCTGTAGTTCAGTTGACTGCTCTCAAGGAGGGACAGTGCTCACCCTAGACCTCTAGTGATGGGGTCACATGGGCTGCAGTGACACCTGCTCTATCAACGGGGCTCCCACTGAGCAGCCACCACAGCCGCCCAGCGAGCATCTCACCTTTGTCATTGCTTCCTCCAACATACTTGAGAAGCTTCAGCGCTGCTTCCTTCGAGGCTTCATCGAAGGGCTTCCCCGTAACCTCCACCACAGCAAACTGCCCGCCTTCGCACTCCCTCTCCTCGTAGCTGAGCTGTTCCTGAGGGAATTGGGATGGTTTAGTCTGGAGGAGGTGCAGGGGAGACCTTATCGCTCTCTACAACAATCTGAAAGGAAGATGTGGCGAGGTGGGGGTCGGCCTCTTCTCCCAGCTAACAGTGATAGGATGAGAGGTGATGGCCTCAAGTTGGGCCAGGGGAAGTTCAGGTTGGATATCAGGAAAAAGTTTGGAAAGAGCGGTGCTGCAGCGGCACAGGCTGCCCAGGGAGGTGGTGCAGTCACCGTCCCTGGAGATGTTCCAGAGCCGTGTGGATGTGGCACTGAGGACACGGTCAGTGGGCACGGTGCGGGTGGGCTGATGGTTGGACTCCGTGATCCTTGTGGTCTTTTCCAACCTTAGTGAGTCTGTGATTCTGGGACAGCGAAGGACGGGAAGGGGAAAAAGAAGAAGCTGTCGCCACCCTTCCGAGCCCGCAGGCAGCCACTGCCCCACACCCCGTCCCGGGCCGTTCAGCCGCCGCCGAACACCACCCAGCTGCGCAAGGAGCGGCCCCGACGGCACCCCGCGGCCCCGAGCTGGGCCTCAGAGCCTGCCCGCCCCGCCGCCTACCTTCTCCCCCTTGCTCAGCACCCGGTAGGGCCACGTCTCCACCGTGCTCAGCAGCGAGTTCTTGATCATGCCCAACATGTTGCCGTCTGGCCCGGCCCGGCTCGGCCCGGCTCGGCCCGGCCCGTCACACCCCGGGCGAAGTGGGAGGGCCCGCGGGCGTTGCACCGCCCGCATCGCGCAGCACGACCGCCAGGGTGCGCCCGCGGGCCACGGCGGTGGCCCCGGGGGTGGGAGGTGGGGGTGGCCGGGCGGGGTGCATCGCCGTGCGGGCACGGGTGTTTGCTGGGGGAGAGGAGGAAGCTGGGGAGGGGAAATAAACGGGACGCACCGACATGAGTGTGTAATGCTTAACATGAGCGGAAAATAAGGCGGTAAACGTGACGTTAAAGCAGTTCCCTCTAGAGAGAGGCTTGTGAGCAGACAAAGCAGTTAGAGCGGCTGGACGTGACCATCTGATCCAGCTTGACGTGAGCTGTCACGCAGTGAGTGACAGGAGCTGCTATCCGCGGCGACAAGGCCACAGACCCGGTCATTTATTTACCATTTGTATAATTGGGTTCATTCACCATTATTCAGTAAGTTCGAAATCTGTAATCCATGATGCGTGCTGCAGCTCAGTTGTTCTGTTGGCTTTGGGGGAAAAAGAGAAGTGAATTTCACTCTTGAAATGGACAGTTTTGCCAAAAATAGCAGTGTGCACCTATCTGTGTAGGAATAGGTGGGCTGGGTCAGACCAGATGTGTATCTTGCCCAGTCTTTTGCCTGTGGCAGAATCTACAGGCAGACATCCAGGTAGAAAGTAAAAGCGTGCAGTGCTCAGGTCTGGCCTCCCAGCTCTGGCCATCCGTAGCTGAGACTTCCCTGGGCCAGAAATCCCATCTCGCTGTTTCAAATATGGATTTTATATAACCTCATACAACTTCTGATTGCCTGATGAGATGCTCATGTCTGAAATAAAAGTAGGTAATGAAAGCTGACATTCATGCGTTCTTCCTCCAGCTAGGCCAAGGTGGGTAGTAATCCACACAGCCCTGAGCAAAGTGCACAGAGCAGCCCCTGGAGGGGGGAGCACTCTGTGTAAGTGTACAGCTGATGCTGCAGCACTGCCTCGTGGCTCCGAATGCAGAACAACAAGGAAGAGGTTGATGAGGACTTTCTCTCCTCTTATTCCCTGTCATTTGGGTAAATATATTCTGAAATCAAAGTAGTCTGCATTTCCTTAGAAATTAACACGAAAGCTTTGCCTGCAGAAATTATGATGAAAGCTTTCACTGCAGTCATCATGAAACAGAGGAGTTCAGGATCCATAGGAGGATCCTTCCTAGGGTGATGTATAGCAAGCTCACTGCACTGGACTTTAGGAGAACAGACTTTGGCCTCTTTGGGGATCTATCTATCTGCTTGGTAGGCGATTATGGGATAAAGCCCTGAAGGGAAGAGGGGCCTAAGGAAACTGGTTGATATTCAAGAATCACCTCTTCCAAGCAATGCACCCCAACAAAGAGGAAGTCAGGCAAGAACACCAGGAGGCCTACATAGATGAACAACATGCTCCCGGCCAAACTCCAACACAAAAAGGAGGCCTACAGGGAGTGGAAGCAACAACAGGTAACCTGGGTTGAATACAGAGAAATTATCCATGCAACAAGGGATCAGATCAGGAAAGCTGAAACCCTCATAGAATTTTATCCAGGCAGGGACATCTAAGACAAAAAGAAAAGCTTCTGTAGGTATCTTGGTGACAAAAGGAAGATTAGGGAAAATGTGGTCCCTTTCTGGAAGGAAATGGGAGACCTTATTACCTCCAACATGGAGAAGGCTGAGTAACTTTTTTCCTCAGTCTTCACCAACAGATGCTCTATCCGTGCTTCTCAAGTCACAGAAGGCAAAGGTGTGGACTGGGAGAATGAAGAACCACCATTATATGGGAAGATCAAGTACAAAATCATCTAAGGAAGCTGCAGTTGAACAAGTCCATAAGGCCTGATGAGATACATCCATGAGTCCTGAGAGAACTGGAAGATGAAGTTGTTAAACCACTATCCATCATATTTGCAAGCTGTGGCAGTCCAGTTGAGTTCACGACAACTGGAGAACTTATGGATTATTTTCAATCCAGAATACGGTTTATTTCCAATTTCCAGGCTGTTTCATGCATCTCATACCTCTCCCCCACTCCCTACTCAACTCTTACAGCCCAGCCACAATCTTCCTGTGTTACTTCTAGTCCATCTTGAAGGATGTCATATAAAACTAGATGCTCCACTTTCCCTCTTGAAGATATTGTAGTGTCACTGAACTACTTTCCATATACTCAGGCATTGGGAAAACATAAAAACCTAGTCTGCATACTAACTGTTTATAACTGGAATGTGCCTGCAAAACAACTGTCATACCCGATTACCCCACACCCATTTAGACATAATCCATTCCTCATTTTTGTTCTCATAAAGTCCTTAAAAAATAATTTATTTTTCTCTCTGGCCTCCATAACTATGTTTCAACAGATTTCAGGCATGCCATTAGCTACAGTGCTGGATGGAAATCTCTGTATTAAATTTACCTTTAGAGATCTGAAAAGTAAGCCCACTCTTTCCTCTGTTCAGTGCATAACTCAATTTCTGCGCCGTTTTTTTTGTTACCAGTTTTATTACCAGGAAAGCAAAGATGAGCTGAAGGCAAAGTATACTATGTACACCTGAGCTCTGGGAGTATGTAGTTCTCTTTCTACAGATCTTAATTGTGCTGAAGGGTATGGAGGTTGATGTTTGCATGTGGAGAAGAAATTCTGTGAATAAGACATCAGCTGAATTACCAGCCAGACACCAATTGAATTACTGGTGATTTTTGGACTAAGCTGTTTCCTAAGCTATTTTGGAAAATCTTTGTAGACATCTACTTATACCATTAGGTATGTAGGTTTTGGAGAAACATCACCTGTTTTCAAAGGGTCTTGGCAGAAGTCACTGTGATGTTGTTCACAGTGTTGGAAGTTATGGAAATATCTATTGCATAATGTTTTCAGTGCCCACCTGCAGGTAGCCAAAAGCTCACTGAAGAAGGTAGGTAGCTTTGGTCCCAAGAATCAGACATAACATCACTCTTGAAACAATATGCATAGTCCAAGGTTATCCAACCCTACCCACTCTCTGAGCACGTGAATAGGGCATTCTTTGCATTGGTGGAGAATAGGTTAAGGCTATATTTTAAAACATAGCTTTCTCTCCCCCTCCTTACCCAGCTGGAAGTGCGAAGCCCTAATCTATCTTCCTGCATTCATCCTGCATTCAGCACTTTTGAAGATTGAATTCCCCAGCTGTTTCTGACAGAGTGCTGTGAAAATAGGACAGAGAAATTCAGCTGAACTTTTTAAAAAAGAGCTTACCCCGGTAAGCAGGAAGAATGGCAGCATAACCTAAAGGTATTCACACTCAAGTAGACCAAATTTCTCAACTTACTTTGCACAGGACACAAAACAACCATCATTGAAGACCAGGGTCAGGTTTGACCTACTGACCTAGGCTTGAAATAAAGCAACAACATGCAGAAGTTCTGGTCTCCTCGGTAAAGTCATCCTGTATGTGCTTTGGTTTATTCTGTCTAGCAGTGTCCCACAAAGAAAGGCTTAAGCAGGTGCAAAAAAAAAAGAGGTTTTCCTTTTTTTTCTGGTAGAGAGTTAATTCCTCTGAAGTCTTCTCCGCGCAGGCAACCTTCTCCTATGCATTGGGAGTCTCCGCAGCTGAGTATTTCCACGCCTCTGGCTCTGCAGAACGTTAATTCGGATGGGAAGGACAGCTCTGTTGATGACATTGAGCCTTTCATTCAGTTCTTCTAGCCTTTTCCGTATTGCCTGGACTTCCCTCACAAGATTCTCCACAGCCGCAGAAACAGGGCGGAGACTGCAGAGAAAGTAATACGGAAGAGTAACTCAAAGGACAATTCTTGAACATGTAAAATAAATTACCAGGCCTTGTGTTTCTTGAAGCAGGGAGGTCCCTTCATGCTGAAAGAGCTGCAGGCAATTAGTTAAAAGATGCTTTAGCACTTCCAAAACCATAGCGCCGGTCCATTAATAGACCAGCTTCTTCTCGCTGCACTATGATCAAGTCCATCAGTAGATTTGTAACACAATTCATTTTTCCAGATGAGGTGCTGAGGACAGAGTAAATTTTATTCAGAGTAATTCTTGCAGTCATAGCAATTGGGAATATTTCCCAATAAAGAGTGAGCAGGTTAGTCAGTTTACTAGGGTGCTCAGAGCTGCCAGCATAACAGATACCAACAGTGGGATTCATCTCCCCACACCTGACCAGCTTGAAAATTAAGAAAGATTAAACCTGGTTGAGGCAGGACAGCCAGGGGAAGTCTAAATCTTGCCTCCAGAGGAAGGGAATTACCTGGAGATCTCCGGCAGTAAAGACTCTGGGTTGTTCAGCAGGATGTGTTTCATTTGCCAGAAGATGCTGTTTCCCCATTTCTCAAGTGTTTGAGTAATGCTGTTAATGCCTCCTACGTTGACTTTGTCAGCTAGGTTAGCAGCATGGCCATGGAAGGGAGGAAAATAAGTTTGACAGAACAAGAAAACATGAGCCAATAATCTAATTTTAATTCCCCTCCCCTTCACCTCAACTGTGAGTTGCAGTGAAATGCCAAATATTAAACATATGGAGGATCTAAATTAAAAAGCAGATAACTCTCCCTCACCACATATTTCTCTGCCTTCTGTTGCCAGAGTTTTCTGCTGTCAATGGATGCCCCAGCTGACTATTTCTAAAATCATTTTTCTCCAAAAATCTCAGCAGCTACCCAGGAATCAAGAAAGAGCACTCATGAATGAGCAGTATGTGTCCCACTCCAAGGACAATATAGGGAAATCTTCAGCCCTTAGTTAGCAAATACCTCCCATGTTGACCCACCACCACCTCTTACCGCCTTCTCTGTAGTCCCATTTCAGACTGTGGTCCAGAAAGTCCTCCTGGGATTTACTGCAGGGCAAGAGGATGAAGAAGAGGAAGAGAGGAAGAGTCACCATGATGGTGGTTCGTAGGACCTTGACTTTCCCCTGCTCTGTGGAGACAGAAAATCTTGCTAGCTGCTTTATTTCTCTTTCTTCTCTGTCTCCCATCTGTGACGTGAACACCAAATTTCTCTCTGGTAATATATTTCCTTGAAATAGTTTTCCAGTTGCTCAGCATGGCTTCTACAGAAGCAGAGGGACTTTTTTTCATGGGCACAAAGAACCTTGGTTTTTTTCAAGCTATAGAGTGGTATGGAGATGCTTCCTCGGTGGGCAGCAGCTGGGAAAGTAGCTTCATTTTGTATGCAGCCATACTAGGATAGCACCTAGAACTTATTAGCTATGAATGTTATGTAAACGTCATGGGGAGGCACTAGGAGGCACAGAAATAGTTACACCCCCGTTTTACAGTTGGAGAAAGCAAGGCACAAACTAGCAAAGCAATTCATAAAGGATTTGATAGGAGAAAGAACAGGAAACTGTTCTCTTTGACCTTATCCACAACCCAGTGGCATAACTGAGATGTTGCCTTGTGATAGGGTCTCAGAGCCAAAACACAAGCAAACAAACACCTGAAAAACCAAAGCCACATGCTGTCTCTACTTTACCCTGGTACTTGGGGGGTCTGTTCCTTATCTTTCAAGTTCACCATCATTTCAAAGCACGCGGAAGTCAACTCTAACCTATAGGCCCTCCTGAACATGTACCATTTCTGAATGCAAGGGAATAGGTTAGTCTTTCCACAGCTTCTTGTCATTCTAATTTGTTGTTCTGATTTGAGTATGTAGGCCTTTAGTGTTCAATTTAATTTTTTTTTTTTATTTATTTTTTTTTATGTCACAGACAGCTGTTCTGGTAGAAACTGGCTGGAAATATCAATTATGCACATATTGCACACAGCAAACAGAAAATATGCATTGCCAAGTTCATGAGTTTTAGTGATGATTTCAGTCATCTGTAGTCACAGTGATGGAGAAGCTCGTGTGAGAAGCAGGCACATTCAGAAAACTCAAATTATTCCCCTGTTTGTATACATGCCTCAAAAGTCTAAGACCTTGCTGCAAAATACGAGGACATCAAATTGCTTCTTTACTATCATATAACCCTCACCTTCTAAGCATCTGGGAAGAATTCAACTACCTCAAAACCTATTGGGAGCTGTACCAAATAAAGCAGAACATAAATATATCCTTTTACTTTGCGCTGTTCTTACATTTAATCACTTGTGTATTTTAATTGAAACTGCATTTATTTTCCCATATATTCAAACACAGTAGTATGAATATAGCCATGCTGATGGAAAATGTCTTGCTGTTCTAAAAATATTGCTTTCCACCTGTCAGGATGTATTTTGCACTCAGCATTCTTCTTCTAATTGCAGTGTTCATTTAAAGGAAAAAAAAAACCACAACAAACAAATTGCCTTCTTCCTATCTCACACGTACACACACCTCTTCTTCCTCCCCCAGCTCACCCAGAGTGAGCTGCCAGAATGCAGCTCTAAGAAAGTTTGATGATGTCTCTGAGGCACATAAAGAAACAGTCTCTACGGACCTTCTTCAAACTCTTTGCACTGACACCTCAGCAACTCTGCCTCTCCACTCTCCCAGATAAATACTCAAGCCTTTGGACTTTTTTTCTTTTGATGGCTATGTGCTGCACATCCCTTTTTAATCTTCCCTGATGGGAAAGGACTTACTAGATGCCAATATCCCTAATTGCAAATGATTTTAAAACGCTGCCAACAACAAGGAGACGGTGTGGCCTTCCAGCTCATTTTAAGACATCCTGAAGGGATTGGCCATTCCTTCCCCTGTCCACATTCCACCTGTTTCAATACCCTAGGGCTGGGATACTTTCATCTTTCTGTATTTAATAAAAGCAGGCTTGTGATGAGTTCCACCTGCATCTGGTACTGAAAGTACAGCCGACTTGACCTCGAACTTTTCAAAGCATCAAGCAGCCAAATGGATCACAAGACCCACACGTTCTGCTTGCAGAGTCCCTTGTGGACCAGTTTCTTTGTAGCTTTGTTATCACATTTCTGAGTGCCTGCTGTAATTTGATATCAGGGTAAACATCAGGTTGTAATCATTTTGAAACAGGTTTCTGTATCTCGGATACTTACATGGAAATCAAGCTGTCTTCTCTCTCTTAGGTGGAACTATAGAAGGCAATTGGATATTTGCTAGGAAGGTTTCTAGCAGAAAAAGTCTGCAGGGTCATCTGTAATAGGAACCAGATGCCAAGCCCAAGTGTGTCTTCAGAACTGTCACAGCGCTGCACTGGAAAATACTGTCAGGGTAGAAAGCAGATTCACAAACACTCACACATTTTTGGATGAAAGCTCTTTTCTAAGTCTAGAGAATAGCAATGAGGTAGTAGCCTTGTTACTGCTACTACTAATTACAATAATATGGCATGTTCTCTGACAGAAAATTACATCATGTTCTGCCCTTGGAGTGGGGTAAGCGCAGTGATTCACTGCCTTCATGTGAAAGCAATGAGGACAGACACATTCATCTCATTATCACGCAATATTTTTTTCTTCTTTTCATCTCTCAGTTCCTCACTCCAACATGATAGAAAAGCTCCACAAGCCAAATACCCTGAGCACAGCACAGCCAGGGTAGCTGTTGTGCTATCCAAGCCTGAATCCCTGCCCCAAAGCAAAGGAGCACTGCCAGAATCTGAGCACCCATCCCTGTGCCCATCTGTCATTTGCTCCTTCTGTTTCTGGCTGCTATACTCCATTTCCAGTAAGCACACAGCAGGGAACAATGACAGAGCACTGAGATTTCATTGGTACCGGCACACAGAGGGAAAGCAGGCAATGACTTGAGTTCCCTACCGCCCATGGGCTGTGCTGGCTGCTAGGGTGTTGGGGAATCATCCAGGTTATGCTCTCCCAGTGCCAAACACAGCTTCCTTTTGGAGTACATGCTATCCCTGCCTCAGACATGTGAGATGTTGCAGAGTGATTCAGAGGTTGCCTGCCCTTGTGCAGCAAGGAGGCTTGAAACCTTTGCCTGCACTTCTAGATGCTCTGAACATACGCTCTCCTGATGCCACCTGTGAGCATCCATCGTGTTAGATAAGCACGTGCATGCTTTGAGGTGAGGGCTTTGTTGGTTAGAGCTGGCAGTCACTGTGCTGATACCTAAAGTGAAGGATTTTTTTGCTGCAATATTGGGCTGCCAGTGAATTAGCTTTGTGGTTTGCATCTGAGACCTGTTCTACTCTCATAATTTTCCCAAGTTCCTTTCAAGCTGCTTTCAAACTAAAGCTGAAGAGTGATACTGGGTTTGGGGGTATTTGCAGAGAAATAAAGTATACTTTTAAATGAATCAGGGAGTTTGTTCTCAGGTAAGTCATAAATGCATCAAATATAACTTCTGCCCCAACGGTAATGGACATTTAAACAACAAAGTAAGTGTTAGACTCTCAATTTTGTAAAGGATCTCAAGGTATAATAAGGATGTTTTGGAGGCTACTGGAATTTTTCTGTCTTTATTTCTGTACGACATACTTTAAGGATGTTTTAAGGTTATGTTACTTACACACAGAGCACTGAAATTTTCTGCTTTATGTATAAAATCAAGGAAGTTTTAGGTGCTATAAACAAAACAGTTACACATAAAAAAAAACATTTAGTAGCTGCACACAGTCTCTCAGTTACTGCCAGTTCTGCTAGAGTTCCCAGGCTAGGATTGTGAGAAGACTTTGAGCTTTGTAGAGCAGAGAGCTGCCAAGTCTGTGAGTTCAGAAGAAAGAAGGCGCAAGCCCTCCCTACGAAGCGGATGGCATTTGTTAGCTCTCCAAGCAAAAGAACGGGGTAATATCAACATTAGCATATGGCTGCGGTATTATGTAATGGTGGAAAGATCAAGAAAAATGCCAAAAGCCATTTAAAAATCGGAGCCAACAGTATTAACCCAGCTGCTCTGATACATCTGGAATATCACCTGTTACAACAGCCCTCATGAAGAATCCCTCGGTTTAGATGCGAGTTAAATGCTGTATGTTGGTATGCATTCAGACACCCCTTTGGGTTACTCAGCCATAACAATACCTTTATGTTTTCAAGCTTGACAACAAATTTGACTTAACACCAGAGTAACAGTAGTGCTTTTGCACTTAATTAAGAGTTACACTGTTCATTTTCAACCTGGATGTTTCATGAGATCAGAGCATCCAAATCCAGGTGCAGAACACATCCACTGTAAATCATGACATCTGTCACATTTTGAGGAGGTAATATACATTTTCTGCCTCTCCTCCAAGTGTACCTGCCTTTTCAGGATGTGTCTGATCTCCATCTTTCACTTGGAGCTTGGTGCTCCCTCCTAAGAAATTTCCTCTCTCTCCTTGGATAGGCAAACACAGTTCTGGTACTCTCCATGTCTGACTGTCTGCCTGTCTCAAAGGATCTGCTCACTCCTTCTCTCACCTCTGTTCTCTGGAAATGCAGGTAGCAATCCTCCAGCCTCCAAGTCTACACCACTCTGTACACATTCCCTCCTCTCCTGGAGTCCCTCAGTCCAACAAGCTCTTCCCTAGGTGCATGGAGTCATCTCCTCCTCAGGAAGAAAGCAAGCACTCCTGGAAAAGAAGGCAGAGAAGGGCATACAGGCATTACCTGCACTCTTGAGGACAGTCCTTCTGGGATGAGACTTCCAAATCTCTGCCTGCCTGCTCCTCTTCTCCTTACCACCCCCTCTGCATTTCAGCTTGCACTGAGTGACGCGTCCCTCGTCATTTCCCTGCTCTCTGCATTCCCACAGCCTTTTTGTGGAGCCAGCTCCAGCTGCACCTCTCCTGCCCCTCCCTCCCACTCCTTCAGGCTGGCCGTCCCCCCACACATGGCAGCCTCGTGGGAAGGGAAGGAGCATGGAGCCCCTTTGAAAGCAGCCCTGCCCACGAGGATACCCCTATCTCTCTTTGCCACTGGTTCTTAAAGACAGTGCTCAGCTCCTCCGGCACAGCTATCCGCCTTCTCCTAGTCACACTTTCCACTATGTGTTGCTCTTCTCTGGCTGCTTGAACCCTCCAGCCATCCAGCCACGAATTAGTTCACCATGTTGTTCCTGCCTCTTAGCAAGCATGCCAATTAATTCCCTGCTGATTAGTTCACTCCCAGTGTGCTCTGCCAAATCTATTTCTGGTGGAATAAACAAGGAGGGATGAATCGGCGGCAGGGTTATGATTTTATTTCCCTGCTCCTCCTCCTCCAGGTCTGTGCCTGCCAAGGCAAACAGGCTCAGGTCTGATCAGCACCAGGCAAAATGATTCCCAAAAGATGCATTCCCAAAGAAATGCAAGGTGTTAATGGGATGATTTTCATGAAGAAGGAGGTGAGGCCTCGGATCTGGTCTCATCTGTGTCACACTGACATTTTATTGGTGATTTGAGGATGTGCAGCCACCATGGCCCTCAGCAACACAGTTCCTGCACATCTAGGCTCATGACTAGACCTACGGCACTGCTTGCAAGTGCAGTGGCCAAATCTGCATTCTTCCTCATATTACTTATCTAGTATCAGCTGGCAACAACACCCTCTCTGCTTCCTGACCAGGCTATTCTGATTTAAAACTCTGCTGTCCATGGCCAAAATGTCTGTGCTAAGTAGTGAAAAAATAAAAACGTCCTTTTCCAGAGGGCGAAGGACTGTCCAGACACTCAGAATAAAAACCCAAGTCCAGAAATAAAGGAGCAAGAGGATGCGTGCAAGTGTTACAGTAAGAGTCAGATCCCCGGCTGGAATGGACTCAGCACTGAGGTAGCAGCAGGGCAGTGCTGGTTCACCCAAGATGAGGAGGTGATGGGCAGGGAAACAGAGTGGGCTCCTCCTGAGCATGTCTATAAACATCAGCTAGTGCTTTGCCAGCACAGCTCATGGGAGAGATCCACAATCAGGCCTATCCATTTCTCTGACATTGGGCAGTAACGATTCAGGCTGCTTCTGCCTGCCCAGTCCCACTGGCTCCATGGCAGAGAAATTTCTGAGAAGACCCCCCTATTACAGAGCCACGCTACTGAAGCAGCAGGACACTCAGTTGCAGTGTTATAAAACACCAGTTTTCAAAAGCAGCACACAATACACAGGCTTAACACAAACCAGCCTCCGGAAGAACTGGAAGGTTGTTTTGTCAGGCTTCAAGCAAGTAAACAAAATGTCCAGGCAACAAGCAAGTAACCCAAACAATCATCTGTCTCCAGCTGTTCCCTGTTTAACACTGGGCAAATGCAGTCTCATCATGCTGGGACACTAGGACCCAGATGAGCCCTGAATGAACCTGCTGGGATATCCAGATGGACACAGCAGGGCACTCTGAGGCACCCAAAGTCCAGACTGTGCTGGTGAAGGATTGTGTCCAACATCCCAGACTTTTGCTGGCAGCAGATTGTCTCTGTGCAGCTCTTGGGATTACTGGGGTAAAGAACATGAGGGATCTGCAGGACTTTCCTTGTCTGCCTCCTGCTTGCTACCATCCACATTTCCAGTAGTGTGAACAAGGAGCACTGGCCAGCCCAAACACCACATTGAGGCTGGAGGCTGTGCTCAGACAGGGACACCAGCACCCGTTGTACTGAGCTGTACTACATCAATGTACTGAGCTAGGCAGAGATCAGGAATTTCATTAGTACTCTCAAACAATGAGAAACTGACTGTTTCTCTTTCCCATTCCTTTCCTTTACCCTTTCATTTACCCCTTCCCTTCCCAGGTTTGACTGCCTGAGCTCATTGAAAACTGTGCACTGCTAAAACTTTCCTGAAATGCACTTGCTATAGGTAGCAGAAAACATGGAGTTCTCTGTACCTACATGGAGTGCTAGGATTGGTATCACTTTTGCTGTTTTGACTTACTTTTATTCTTTCTTCCTGTTAGCTCTTAGTGCTTGATTGCATTTTATTTTGTTGTTTGAACGGACATTTCCTATTTGTTGCTCATACCTGAGTTCTCTGTCCTGGAGAGACTCAGCCAGGCACTGGAGTAACAAAGACAGTGTTCCTGGGTCTGCCCACATAGGTCAACTATACAAAGGAGAAGGGCAGGAGAAGAAGAGCAGGCAACAGTATTAACTTAGCAAACACAGGAGTGCAAAGATGCAGGTTGGCACTTTGGGCTGCCAATAACCCCACTTTTCCTAACATGGGAACCTGCATGCATGTTCTGTGGGGTCACCGGACCAGAGATGAGATCAGCATAGACTCCTCGAACATCACTTTCCCTGCTCTGAAGTTCATAGACCACTTACGGTTCTTCTGCTGTGAGTCCCAGCAGCCTCCACAGCCATTCTGTGGGAAAGAGCCCAGCAGAGCAGCAGGAAGGCTGACATTGCTGCAAGCTGCCTGTGGCTTTACCACTTTTCAGCGTGCATGATCAGAAGGTCAGCCACCAACTGCAAAGAGGGAAAAAAATGGTTACCTTTGAGGACCCACGCTAAAGGCAGCTCATCTTGGAAGCAGAAGGCTGGATCAGCAGGGATGCACCAGGCCAGCATCTGGCAGCCTGCACATAAGGCAGCTTGACAGAGAGAAACATTAATTATCGCCAAGGCCAGCTAATGAAGCAGAACTGTGCAAACACAGAACCACTGTGAACCTACTCTGATCACGTAACTGTGCCAGATTCCATGTCATGAACCAGAACAACACGGCCTGGCAGTTTTTGACGCTGTGGCTTCGAACACTGTCTTCTTGCAGCCGGGTGCAGACACGACAGCAGAGCCTCAACAGCTCACTGGGAGGTGTATGCCCCTCAAATCCTACAGAAGAACTTCATGCACAGCTGTTTCATCACGCAGCTCTCCTGGAGTGACCTGCTTTACTTGGAGCATTTTAAACAGCAGTTTTACTGGGGCCCTTTCAGAATCAGGGAGTTCTACACAGCCACCCATACCCAAAAACTATGTTTGAAAGGAGAGTGTAAAAGTCTGTACATAAACCCAGGGCTGTCCCATCCTACATGTAGAATCTGGCATTTGTGGTGTTTTGGGATGAGAGGCAGTAGCATCAAGTTGCACCAGGGGAGGTTCAGACTGGATGTTAGGAACAATTTCTTCTCTGAAAGAGTGGTGGTGCCTCACTGGAACAGGCTGCCCAGGAAAGTGGTGGAGTCACCATCTCTGAGGGTGTGTGGATGTGGCACTGAGAGACACAGGTAGTGGGTATGGTGGGGATCAGCTGTTGGTTGGTCTTGGTGATCTTGGAGGTCTTTTCCAACCTTAATGATTCTGTGATTCTGTGTTTATGTGCAGGCAGGCTGGAGGAGGCTGAAATTTCTGGCAAAGTGTTGGCAAGAAACAAGGCAGTGCTGCAAACCAACTCAAACCTCTTCCACCGTTTATTTGTCCCACCCTTCACTAAGTGAGCTGCAGCTGTACAAGGGAAATCACTGTACAGAAAGGTCAGTATTCCTCACTTGTGGGATGTTCACTGTAGGTTGGTCCAGTGGCTGAAGCTGAAGTTAAGGATTGCAGAAGTATAACATAGCTAAAGGGCTTGAGACTATGTGTTTCCATGTTTTTTGACTTCTAATACTTTTCTAAACAACCACATTGAAACCCAGGGCTCTCGGACTTACAAGCTTAAACCCCAGTATTTCATTTTTTCAGCATCTCACATCTTCAAATTGATTAAAAAAAAAAAAAAAAAAAGGTAAATAACAATTCATGTAAAAGCAACATTCACATAAATGAATGATATATTTGTAACTTCAGTTTTATTTTCACAGCTATTTGATTGATATTAGCACACTTGACAGGTCCAATTTAAATGCAAATCAGCTTCCATTTGCAATGTAAATAAGCAAAACTTCATTTTTCATGCTTTGCATACTATTAAACTCTCTGAACACTTTGCTCAGCCACACATTACCTCAAAAGCATCGGTTTTCACCATAGATCACTTGTTCTTGCTATCCTTCAGCCTCACAGAGACCTCAGGAATTGGGGAAGAGCCATTTTTGTGGGGATGCATGCATTTAAAAGTGGGTTATGCTGCACCATAAACACACGAACACTATAAACCACAGGCTCTTGCAGCGTATGTGTGTGTGCCTGGTGTTAGAAGACCACAAACGAGGACATCAGATTTTCCAGTTCGCAGTTCTCGCTGTTTTCTGCTGTGTCCTCGCTCCCAGGTCTAATTAATGCCAGAAGCTTTTTTTCTTAGAAAGAACTCTGCAGGATAGCTCTTGTCCCTCTGTATCACAAGATTTGCTAAGTGAGACTTGAAAAGCATCCAGGATCTCTCTTGTAAATATTGACATAGTTACGGGATCGCCACTGCTCCTAAATCAAAAAGCGGAGGAGGAGAAATGGCAATATGGAACAGGACTTTGTACTCAGAAAGACCTAGAAAGGAAGGAAAAAGAACAACTCTGATGGCTCCTCCATGCGCTGCTTCTGAGGAAAGTCCTGATCTGAGGCCTGCTGACATCAATGGAAACACTCCCAGTAGTACTAAAAGATTTTGGATGGGGAGCTGCTTCTCTCTTTCCAGTTCGTATCTGAAAAAAAAAAAAAAACCCAACCAATTCTCTTCAACAGTTAGACCACTTGGTGTCTCTCTTCTGCTCCCTGCTTGCCACAAAAGTATGAAGAGTTACAAAGGGAAAGGGCAAGAGTGTCATATGCGGGAATGGGAAGACAGCAGCAGCAGCAGATGCGGTCCTGGCTAGTCAGACTCTCCTCTCTGGTGTCAGACATGCATGAGGCTGGGAATCAGGAAGCTGGGGCTTTATGGCTTTGGGGAAACCACAAAACTCTCCTTGCTCAACTTCCCCGTTGTGGGAAAGGGAGAGTGTGGCCAAGAGCATCGGAAAACGCCCTGGTGGGCTTTTGTACTGTAATAATGAACTGTTGCAGAACAAAACCAAACCGAGATTTCTCCCAACCGAGAACTTCCCGTAAATGAAGGCACATATTTATACCAAAAATAAGTAAAGGAGCGTCTCTTTCTGTGTGAACCATAGGCCAACAAGAGTACTGCTGTGTCTGTGCTGGGCATGCTGTACAAGGCATGGATATGTGGGCAGTGCTTGATCACAGCTCACATGCTGAACCAGGCCTCCTATCACTCCTGCCCTTGTAAAAGAAACGTGGCGAAAAGAAAGACTGGCGACTGAGCCCGTGAAGAGCTCCGGTTTCAGTGGGAGCCCCGTGGCGCAGGCCGCTACCCGGGCGGCCTGAGCGCTGCCGACAAGCCCGGCGCTCGGCTCGGTGGGGAGCGCGGGCCTCCGGCTGGCGCCTAGCGAACTCCATTTCCCAGCATGCCGCGGGCGAGGCTCGGGGAGGCGGGGCTGGCGCGCATGCGCACTGCTCCACTTCAGCATGGCTACGGTGCTGTCCCGGGCGCTGAAGCTGCCGGGTAAGGGGTTTTGCTCCCGCGGTGGGGAGGGAGCGCAGCGCCGGGCCGCAACGGGTTGAGGCGGCTGTACCGCGGCCGGGCCCGGCTCTGACGGCGTCGCGCACCTCGGGGGTGCGTTGCCATGGGGATGCGGCCGCGGGGATGTGGGGACGGGCAGCGCCTGCGGTGCCGGGGCCGCCGTGGGAAGCGACGGGGCTGGGGTGGGTGCTGGACGTTATCGCTGTTTTTCACCCCAAAAAAAGCAGTGTGGAACGTACGTGTAAGTGTGATCATCTGGGTACGTGTTTAAAGGCCGCTTACCACGTCTTCATGGTTTCCAGCCAGAGATCTTAAGCAAGATGAAAGGATATTCAACAATAAGGGACTGCTGTGTTGGGAACCAGATCTTTCCAAGATAAGGTGGCGAGCAGCAGTCCAACCATTCTTTTCAGCTTGGGGTATTATAAGGCTCTGAAAAAAACGTTGCGAAACCAGACCTTGAGTTTGCTGGTTGCCGTTGGATGGGGTGGCACTGGACTGGGGGCAGTGCCAGCACACCTGGCCTCCTGAGCACGTCCTGCCTCTGGGACAGCCAGGGGATTGATCTCTGAGGATCTGCGGGTGTTAGCTGACAGCCGCCTGAACGTGAGCCAGCAGTGTGCCCAGGTGGCCAAGAGGGCCATCAGCATCCTGGATTAGATCAGAAAAGTGCAGCCAGCAGGAGCAGGGAGAAGGTTGTGAGGTTGCACCTCGAGTGCTGCGTTCAGTTCTGGGCCCCTCCTTACAAGAAGGGCATGGAGGCCCTGGAGCGTGTCCACAGAAGGGCAGCAGAGCTGTGAGGGGTCTGGAGCACAAGTCTGATGGGGGGCGGCTGAGGGGACTGGGGTTGTTCAGTCTGGAGAATAGAGGGCACAGGGGAGACCTCATCACTCTCTACACAACCTGAAAAGAGGTTGTAGTGAGACGGGGCTTGGCCTCCCAGGTAACAACGATAGTATGAGAGGTGATGGCCTTACGTTGCACCTGGGGAGATTCAGGTTAGATGCTAGGAAAAGATTCCTTCTCTGAAGGAGTGGTGCTGCCCTGGCACAGGCTGCCCACAGAGGTGGTGGAACCACCATCCCTGGAGTTGTTCAAGAGCTGTGCGGATGTGGCGCTGGGGGACATAGTGGGGCGAGATGGGGATGGGCTGATGGTTGATCTTGGTGATCTTGAGGGTATTTTCCAACTTTAATGATTCTATGTTTCCATGATCTCAATGGGAAGGAGTACACTGTGCATGAAGTCTCTGTAGGAAAATGCAAACAAGTGGATGTGTGTGTGTTGGTGTGTGACCACGGGCGAACCATAGAACAACATGGACAAAATTTCTCTTGAGATCTTCATGAGTAGCGTGCTCTATTTGAGATGTGCCATTGGGAGGTGCTGATGTGAGAAAGAGAACAGACCTTGCGGCTGCAGTTGAGAAAGCAGTTCTTGTGTAAGTCTTTAGGTGAAATTGCATGTATCATACCTTGTTTGCATGGTCAGCTCCTGAAAAATGCAGCTTTCAACAGCAGTGAGAAAGCAGAAAGCCTATTGCTATGGCTGTTTTTCCTGCTGCATCTCATTAAATTAATTACATCAATATGTGGCAACTTGTCTCCCCACGGACTTGGAGATATGTCTGCTGTACCCAATGATGGGTGCCTGCCAACCACTGAAACACAGAAGAATAAACAGAAGCCTGGAGCGAGTACAAAGGAGTCTGGAATCAGTATGTCATCACTGCAATAATGCACTGAAATTGCATTTATGTAAAGTCCAAGATTTGCTCTTTTCGCTCCAAAGTGAGTGCAAATAGATGCATTTCCAGAAAGTCAAAAAGAAAGAAAGATGGCAATTTAATATCTTTCGAGGCACTACTAATGACTATTTCATTATAAGCAGGACTTGATTCCAACACATTTCACCTCACAGGTGCCTCTTTTCCAAGTCGTAGCATAATTGATCTTTTCTTCTCTGGGAGATCCAAGTCTACTGCTGCAGGAGTCCCAAGAACTGCTGGTGCAAAAAGCACCATCCAGCAAACACACGGAGTATTTTCAAAGTCAGAGTGCATTTTGGGGGCCTGCTTCCCTTGAAAGTTAACAGTGGGGCATTTACTCTCTCTTTGATCTTCGCAAATCTTCCTTTTTATTTTTCTTTTTGAGTTTTTTTCTTTCCTTTTCAGTGATTGCAAGAAAAAAATAATAATAACCTGGGGTGTCATGTCTGGTAACTTATCCACAGACCACAAGCAACAGTTCCTCTGATTGTTGGTAACCACAGGCCGCTGACTAGGAGCTTCTGTTTTATCATTAGTGTCATGGAAAAAGAGGAATAGAACAAGTTAGGTCAGGTCAGAAGAGAAGCTGTTTATTTGTGACAGCTGCAGAAGAAAACACAGAGCAGTAGGGAAACTGACCATTAACGTGAATGTTGTGCCAGTACAGCGCAAGGTTTGTATGCCCTTAGAGACCTTATGCAAAAGGCAGATAACAGGATGTGAGTTATGTAAGTCTGTTACATGCCAAAGGGCCACAGAATGGCCCAGGGTCTGTTTTCTTTAGCATGGGATCATGAAGGTTACACAGTGATTGTTGTTTCAGGAGATAGGCTGAGATTGTGATCAAGAGGCCCGCTCAGGCCTTAGCATTTTAACTTCCACCCTGGAGATCTGAAAACTGCATGGGAACGTTGGATTTTCTGACAGCTGATCACATAGCACAGAGGCAGCTTTAGCTATCTCTTGTTGGACTAACTGCCTTCCCACTTGCTCAGCCTTGTGCTTGGCCACAAAGGAAAGAATTTGACTTCAGGAGCATTTTTCAGTAAATCTTACTTCTCTGAATGGTGAGGCCATTGTTCTCACGCAGCCTTCACTGCTGTTCACGTCTCTCTATGTTTTAGGTCACAGCAAATGACCTAAAACTCAGGTGAAGAGTCACATTCCTTCTGCTCTCCCTCCAGCCAGGTGAATCATCTGTGACTCCCTCTCTGCACCACAGAGCAGCCTCAGGAGGCTGAGTTGAGCATGCCTACACCAGGTCTCCAGATGTGTTTCCAAAGCACCTACAGATTATTTGTTAGGGTTTTTCTTTTTGGCAGTGGAAGGTGAGCATTTGAATCCGCTGGAGTTCACTATGCAATTGGCTTTCCCACGGGCTGGGTGAGCGCTCCAGGGTCTGGTTTTAAGGGCAGTGTCTTCCCTTAAGATACATCAACAAAATCAGTTGGGAATTTTATGCCTTACCTTCCTGAGCCTTGTGTGAGTACCAGTTAACCATCACTTGTGTCACAGCTGCTTTCTAGCCTCTATGGATTGGAATTCTTACCTGGTTCTTAGCGAAGATGTTCCTGCTGCAGAATGTCATGGATGGTTAACATGATTGTTGACATTCCCAGTATCTCCATTACAGCCAGCTCAAGGAGTGGGTGAGCCACAGTTTCAAGGTTCTTTCTGCTTCCTAGAGATCCAGACCAACACTGTACCAACTAAAGCTCATTCCTAAAAGTCAATACTTCTAGTTGCCCTGGAGATGAACAGCAGAGTTCAGTCTTCTGGGTTGATTGTTTGGACTTAAAATAACAAAACAAATCACAGTCTGTCTAAAGGGTAAGCATGCTGTTGGGCTGTTGTACTCGGAGCACACCTGTTTCCAAACCTGGGAGTAGCGTGGTTAATGTCAGAACTGTCCACCTTTGATTTCTCAGGCCAGTTCTTTTGAAATACCATTTACTCTTGGGTCAGCAGCGTTTGCTTTTCATACCACTCTGGGCAGTCTTGAACTAGCACACCTGGATCAGTAGTGAGATACTGTAAATACCCTGCCAGTGAGACCTGTCTGGAATGTCTTGGTTTTGCTCAATTCTCTTTTAGCTCTGTCTGGGAAATTTACACTGCTCTCTCACTGCAGTCTCTCAGCAGACAGCTGTGTGCTGCTGAGGTCAGGCGTCTGTGCTGCTCCCAGGATGGTGCAGAGGTCCAAGAACCAAGGTCAAGACCTCTGAAACACACCTTTTGAATGCATGTTGTTTTAGGGCAGGACTATGTGATACAGTGTCTCACAGGAATACACTGTGCGGTAGGAATGCAGTATGTTTTAACTGGGTGCTCGACCTCCACAAGGTGCAACTTCAATTTGGAGTATGTGCACCGGATTGTTTTGACTGAGTCCTGTGTGGAGCCGTGTAGTTCAGAAAGGAAGAGTCCAATTTACACCCTTTGGGATCCAGTTGGGTACCTTTATTTCATTCTGTTCACTGTGGCCAAGCTGCTTTGGCTGCTCCATTTGACCTTTGCTGGCACTGACAATTTTTCTTTGATGCTAAAGTAGACACAGACCATCATTTGTAAGTAGTACATGAAGGAGAAGTGATGGTCCTTTTGTGGGGCAACAAATGAGAAAGAAATGAGATCCACATGCTGCAAAATAGATTCTGGTGTGTTGCACTAACTAGGTGTTACAGTACATGTGGAACTGTGAGTCTGCCTTTTACAGAAAAAAAACCAGAATGATTAAGGTTGGAAAAGATCTTCAAGATCACCAAGGCCAACTGCCAGCCCATCCCCACCATGCCCACTGACCACGTCCTCAGTGCCACATCCACACAGCTCTGGAACACCTCCAGGGACGGTGACTGCACCACCTCCCTGGGCAGCCTGTGCCAAGATAACACCACTCTTTTGGAGAAGCATTTTTTCCTAACATCCAACCTATACATCCTCTGGTGCAACGTAAGGCCATCACCTTTTGTCCTGTTACTGTTACCTGGAAGAAGAGGCTGAGCCCCACTTCCTCCTTACAGGTTGTGTAGAGAGTGGTAAAGTCTCCCCTGTGCCCCCTCTTCTCCAGTGAACAATCCCAGTTCTCTCATCTACTCCCCATAAGCTTTTTGCACCAGATCCTTCACAGCTTTATTACCCTTCCCTGGACACATTCCAAGGCCTCCATGTCTTTCTTGTAGCGAGTGTCCCAAAATGAACACAGTCCTCAAAGTATAGTCTTACTCTAAGTAAGACGTATTATCTTAGGCAGTAAGAGTAACCAAGAGAGCCCTTTAATTTCTGTTCAGTAAAACTTTCTCAGCATCTTAGTGTCTAAGAATGGTTACTGCTTGTACATCTTTGCTAGTTATTTATGCCTTGCGTATTTAACTTCAAGCGTCTTCAGACATAAGTTAGCTCCTTTCTCAGGTCAGCTTTAGGCAAAGGGAAATGAGACAGATATCTGGGACAACAAAATCCCAACTTGGAATAGGAGAGAGAGAAATAGACCGAAACGTTATAAACATCAGAGCAGTGGCCATGGCTCCATGCCCAGGCTGGTGGCTCGAGGCAGCTCCCTGAGACGTGCTCCTCCTCTCGTAGCTCAGGGCAGTGAGACTGCCTGATCTCTCCTACCCCTGCAAACAGATGGCCCTGGCCTTATGCCACGATATAAGACCAGGCTGTGCACCAGCCCTCGTCATGCTCCCTGTGGCTGGCTTGGGCTAGGGGGAGAATCATCTGTGTGTCATGCATCCATGGCACAGGGGCAGGAGATGGGAAGACACGTAGAGCTAAGGGACTTTCTTGTACCACCACCTGTATCAGACATCAATGCTATGTTATCTCTCAGCAAGGCCAGGTACAAGCTGTCAGCTGTGGTGGGTGGGAGCAGGAACCGGGGGGAGCACAGGTTTCATACTGTAGGAGCTGAAGTGCTCCTTCTTACAGTGCTGAACCACGCAGAGTAAGTTGTGAGAGCATCTCTCATCTCTTCAGACACCAGAATATGTACTGGTCCAGAAGAGTGAAATCACACACTTTGCTCTCATCAAGGAGTTGATATCCATTGATAACTTGCCTGCTGCTCTATTCCTGCTGTGACGCTTTCTTCCGTCCCTCACAGAGCAGGACAGCAAATACAGTACCTGAGAAGGCAGCCATGCTGCTTGGTCCAGGCAGGAGGAGCAGGGGAAAAGTGAGTTTCAGAAGGCCTCCTTGAAGGACACAGCCTACGAGTGAACAGAGGCTGTGTTGGGAGTAGAGTTTGGCAAGTGCTAAAAGAGTTCAGCCTCAAGTGAGGAGAGTGCTGCACCTTAGGCACTCAAGAGGGCTAAGCATGACTTGTGTCAGTGTGACTCACTGCAAAGCAGGAAAATATGCATACATATATGTATGTGTATGTATGTATAATAATAATAATAATAATAAAATAAACTGGACAGAGTCTTTTCTCACAGCTCTCACTCAGAACTCACGGCTCACTGCAGTCTTTTCTCCATTTAGGTCCTGAAAAAGCAAGGAGTGAACGCTTTGTTGTCTTTCTCAATCTCTTTCCACAGGAAAGAAGAGCCCGGATCTTGGAGAATACGATCCTCTCACACAGGCCGATAGTGATGAAAGCGAAGATGACCTCGTACTCAACATACAGAAAAATGGAGGTGTCAAGAATGGGAAGAGCCCCCCTGAGGAGATGCAGGACCCCGACTCCGACGTGGAGGTTGGGATGACGAAACAGCACACGTCAGAATGTGCACCCGAGGGTTATCCTGCAGAGGCGGCTGGCGGCTTGGAGCAGAAGGCTGTTCCCTCCCTCATGCCATACCTGCGCACAGCGGTCTTTTTGCTCACCGTGGTGATCTCGATGATTCTTGTGTTGGTGTGCGCGTTTCTAATTCCCTGTCCCCCTAGGGACTTGCATAACACCTGGAACCGCAACCTAGGTCAGGGAGCAGGTGAGAAAGCCCCAGGAACAGCATCTGGCGTGGGGGAGGTGGCAGCTCCCAGGCTGGGCATCGGCGGGAGAGACCTATCTGGGAGAGCCAGCTCAGAACAGAGACCCTTCCTCACCACTGCAGATGCTCCGAGGTAAAAGACAGGAGGCTCTGTCCTGCTCGCTCTTCAAGCCGAGGCCTGTGAAATCTGACGGCAGTAGATCACAAAATCTTGTTTCTGTCAACACCAAAAAGCGTTGTGATTCTTCTCCCCATCCGGTCTTTTTGTCCAGAAGGCGTGCTCTGTTTCAGATGGAGATGCCCACTTTAAAACACAGTGCCTCCCTCTCTAGACCCTGGGTTTCACCAGCACCTCCACGCTGGAGTGTGTGGGAGTTTGGGAAGAGAGAGATACAGGTCTTTACGTCTCTTGACTGGCTCAACTAACCTCATTTCTGTTGTCTTGCCCTGCTTGAATCTGTAAATCAACATTTGGAGTCTTTTATCATCCTATAGAGGCCACTGGTAACATTTCTAAAGTGTCTCCCATTCTGACCTCTGCAGTATTGTGAAATAATTTTTGCCAGGTCTAGATATGTCTCTCCCTCCTTGCTTTCTGTCCCGGCTTCCAAATCTAAGCCTTTCATAAGATCCGTGACTCCCACGTCACCTCAGAAAGTGGGAAGCAGATATCGGTTTTTTTCCTTTTAGCTCCTCTATTTTCCCCTTTCTTTTCTCTGACCCAGATGCTGCGTTTCTGCCTTTCCGTGCAATAAAAGATGAAGCCATGATGGGAGCTGCCTGGCGCCGATCATTCCTTAGCAGATCCCACAGCTTTTCTTTTGTGCCAGCCTTCTGCTCCCAGTGCAGAGAGCTGGCTGGGTGGCTGCTTTGTCAGCAGCGTGGTGGTTCTCTGTGACTGTTGTAGGTGGCGTGTTATCCCCACTGGAGCTGTGTGATGTGAATGGTGATGGACTTCCTGACATCCTCATTGTCTTCACAGCCCTGATGAATGCCAGCGTCATGGGTAAGTGCCTTCCACTCTTTTCCCTGTACTTGTCAATACAGACCTTTGGATATTCATACAGTGGTTGGGAGAAGTTGCTGCCACTGTAAATCCACTGTTTTGGGTTTTTTTTCACTAAACTGGCTGCTGTTCTGTGTTTGTGCTTTAACATGCTGTTTACGCTTTCAATTCTAGTTAGCAGTCACCTCTTTGCCCTTACCACACCTTGGGGTGAGTCCATCTCCCTGTTCTGTATTTGTCCATCTCTCTGTCCTTGATCTGCAGGCAGAGACGAAGTGGTCAGAAAGCACTGCACTACAAATAGCAGTTAGAAATAAGGTGTTGGTTTTGTTTTGTTTTTTTTCATTTTGCTACTTCTCAAAGCCCTTCACTAAAAGACTCAGTTGCTCTGCTTCTACCATTGTAAAAGCAAGGAGGTAGAAGTCCTATAGAAAGAAACCTATCAGCAGAGAGAAAATTGTGCAGACTAAGTTTTATAAGAAGTACACGAGAAAGAGACTGTTGATGTGAACGCTGTATTCAGTTTGTAGAGGTTGTCTTTGTGTTCTGTGTTTTGCCATTGCACTGTACTTATCTCTCTTTCATCACACACATATGTGCAGTTTTTAGCATGCTTTGAATGGAATTAGCCATGCCTAGCTGCATCCTGGGCTAAAGCTGTGCTAGGAGACATAAAGCAGGCAGGAAAGCAGGTGTAAGCACATCCCAGTCCTATACCCAGGTAGCTGGACGTCAGCCCTCCTAAAGCTTGTGCTCAAAGTCTTCATACAGGGTTTGATAGAGATACTCTTTGGGTAGGTACCTGATGGACTAAGCTGTGACACTGTTAGCTGTTTATTCAGCTTGTACACGCTACAGCTGTGAGCTGCATTGAAGAATTAGGAGTTCTTGATCCCTGCCAACCCAATAAAAAGAATGCCAGTAAAACAGGAGCCAACAGGAACTGTTGTTATCTTGAAATGCGTGGAAGTTCATATCCTAATTTATGGTATGAAAGGTGGAGATTACAGTTCTCTATAAGGGCAGGCTGAGCTAAAAGTTGCTGGTGTTTGAAATCAGAGCCAACAGTCTATTGAAACAGCGTGGGGCACCTTTTCTCACTATTATTTTGTGCTAAGTGGTGAATTAGGAACAAACCCTGAGTTACACCAATTGGTGGCATTCAATCTATTTCTCACAACAACAATGACAAAAACTCATTTAAAATACAGCAGCTGCCTTGGGAATTATCGAAGGCATCTCCTCAGTAGTGTCCATTGGCCTGAGGAAGAAGGCATCAGAAAGATCAGTCTGGTTTAACAACAGAATGATTCAGCACAGCTAAGCAGGTTGCCCCCAGGAGGAGCTTAGTTCCTCTGTACCCACCTGACCACATTTCTTGCTGTTGGCTCAAGTCCAGCCACCAGCGTTAATGTGCTGCTGGCTCATAGCCTAACTTATCTGAAGTAGGTTCTGCTGGCAGAAAGACTAAGCCATAGAGTGGGATTTGACCTTTGCTTTAAGGCAGTGTGGATAGAGCTGGCTTGAGCCACTCAGCTCCAGGAGCTAGAGATGGATTTCAAGCACAAGGACCAAAGGCAGTGTGGACATAGCCTTTGATGGCAAGGGATTTTACTCTCTTCCTCCTGTCTTCTTCCAGGTGTCTCTACGCCCTCCGTGACGGTGGTGGCCCTTTCTGGTATGAATGGCAGCACCTTATGGTCCATCCAGCTTCCAGAAGAGACTCGGAGTGTGCAATGTAAAGGGCTGTCACTGGGGTCACCAGCAGAGCCTATCTGCCTTGTGACAGGAACAGCTAAATTTCTCAGCCTTCTTAGTGCTTCCACAGGTAGAGTCAACTACTAGCTTGTTAGAAAGATGCTGCTGCATTTTCATTTTCTTTGAAGGGCTAATAAGTATGAATGATTCGGTGTTGGCTCTTTGTAGTGGCTGTTATTAGTGACACACAGGGAAAGGTCAAAACACTGACGTTTTTCAAGTTATAAAAGGCAAAAGGGCATTCAAACCTTTGATGCTCTCTGGCAGTATCTCCATCCTACCATTTCAGAACTATTCAAAATGTTTATCTTGTCCTATAACATCTCCATGGCACAAAGGATATACAGGATCTGTTTTCATCAACATGTAGCTGTGAGTACAGCTCTGCACCTAACTAATGGCACTGAAAAGCTGAACACCAGTCTCTGAGAAGTTATGTAGACGTATGCTACAGCTAGATAAACTTTCCAAGGAAATTGGGCCCGTAGAGGAATTGATTAGATATGAATGAATGCTGCGTTTTTAATCACTTGGTCACATGCACCTTCGTTTCTGTTTGTTCTGCCACATTTATTCACTGGCAAAAGTATTCATAGATCTCTATAGGAGAATGTTTTTGGAATTAGAATGTAGGATGGAGAAATACAGGAAACTTTGTGTTTAAGTCACAGATCCAGTCTATGAGCAGCAGTACATTCTTTCCAAATGATTTTAGGGATAGATCATGTGCACAGCTCTGTGTTTGCATTGTCATGACCATAGGCAGTAGTAGTGTTAATAATGTGAGTGAATGTTTATAGGTTTGGCCTTTGGTTTCCTTTGTCGTGCAGAAGTAAACCCTGTGCTACACAGCAATACCAACAGCAAAGTATTTCTAAACTGATAGAAAAAGGAGAAGTTCTGGCAAAAGAATTATGGAGAAGTAAAAGCATCACATTTCATTTTGGGTGTTTATCAGCTAATCTGCAAAACAGGTTTTACTGAGTTTCCAGCTGGGTCCATGCTGGACTGCTGAACAGTTTGACATCACGTCTGCTAACATGCTTTCGCCCCGAGGTGGAGTGAGTATGCTATACTGGAGTGGCTATTTGCTGCTGGGAATTTAATGGAGGCACTTTGAATATCAGAACTGCCCATCTGTTCTCTTTCCTGGCATCTACCTACAGTCTGTACTGCTGGCTGTGGAAAGCGACTGCTGTCTTGCAGAGCAGCATTCCTATTTAGGTTCTCCTTCCAAGAGTGAACCTCAAATATGCCCTGCTATTTCAGGAAGATTTTTGGGCTCAGGTCTATTTAGAGAGATGCAGAGAAGGAAGCACAGCAGAACAAAGACCCAACTGAAGGCCAGTTTGAAGAAATGTGCTTTGCTTCCTGATGAAGCTTGACCCAGTATACTTGGTTTTGGTTTTCTCGGGGAATAAGGAAAACAAGCTCTTTTGTTCTCTTCTTCAAGAAGGTTTTGTAGAACTGTCTGGAAATGCCCACTGGTTCCCCAAGGTATCTTTCATCCTGTTCTTTCCACAGGCAAGACCATCTGGACACTGAACTCCATTCACCTTTCAGATGGGATCTTGGCTGCTCCGGCTGCAACTCTTCCAGATGTAGATGGAGATGGGATTAGGGATATTGTTGTTCTGGCCCTCAAAGAAACACAGGTACAGCATGTCTGTGTTCAAGATTAGAAAGGATCTTGACTATCTAGAGGAAGATTGAGGAGCTCGATGTAGAAAGGTTATAACAGGAGTTGCAAGAGCCCCTAATTTTTGTTCCTTTAGATTTTCTTGAAATGCACCTTCTTTCTTTCAGTGGATCAGAACAGTGAGATCAAGCAATAGTGGCACTACCTGCATTTCTTATCAGCTGGTAATGAACAAAAGGGTTATTATTTATCCCTGGCTGAGACTTGAGAATTGTTTCTGCTCAGTGAATGCCTGATTTGAAGTGACTGTTTAGCAGCCATATAGAAAACCATGTTGAGATAAATCCCTGGAGAAAAGAGCACCCAGCTGACCTTAGGTAATAAATAGTTGTGTGGTCAAGTGCAGATTTCCTCAATGCTCATCCCTCCCCGCGATTCTAGCATAACTATTCTTAGAGGAGTTCAGTTTTTTGAAGTCCCTTCCATCTTTGATGCTTTTGCAGACAAGAGAAAAGCATGAATGTAAGAATCCCAGTAAGCCAAGTTGAGCAGAGGGACCACTAGCTAGACCTTGCTGTGGGAAGAAAGAGCAACAGAGCTTCATGCTGTGGGTACCAGGCAAGATTCTGAGAGCACAAATGTGTGAAAGCACCGCCAGAAATCTCTACATCTCTGTCTTTGCAGCCTGATGTGTTTTTCGTCTTGGTGTCAGGAAAGACTGGGACTGCTTTGGGTGGGCCCGTGAAGTACAGCGTCATTGGAGAAGGAAAAGTAATTGGCCCTCAAGTCCATATCACCAGCCGGGGAGCCATCTACATCTTGTTTGGTTTTGGTAAGATGGTTTAGAGCCATCTAAGCCAATAAATTGGCTTAGAGTATTTCTGGGTTGTCTCTACTATGCCTTGCACTGTAAAATCTGGGAGCAGAGGGCATGGGAAGGAGTCTCACTGCTATGCACTGGAAGAGTGTCGATGTCTGCTAGCCTGGAGTACCTTTAAGCTTCCCAAAGCCAACTCTGACAGTGGTGCATCATACCAAGGAAGATGCAACTCTGGGCTTTCCTTTGCGTTCTGACATAACTACAGAAGTCCAAAGGAACCTCTGTGTTACTATGAAATTAACCTTTGCAGGCAGGGCTCTTCATCTGTACTCTTTCTGGCAGGTAATGTTCAAGCAATTGCCCTGAGGGATATCTTTACCCAAGCCAGAAACCGGGACAGCTTTCCTATGATGCTGCATCAGGAGGAGCCGGAGTGGGAAAAGCGCAGATCTGTAAACCTGTCAGAGCTCATTGACATTTACAGGTAAGAGATGAACTTATAATCTTGCTTCTGCTGGAAGGGGAAGGGAAGATGTGCACCTTCTTGCACTCCTAGACACAGTTCTGTCCTTTCCATTCCTGGCTGTTAATAATACTGTGGAGTATTGTACTCAGTACTGCCAAACTGTGGTCAGGGTCAGTCCCGATAGGAATAAAAGAAGGGAACAAATGTGAAACCCTACAGCCCACGGTTTTTATAATAATTCAGGATGTTCAGAAGAGCATAGATCTGAACTTAGTCCACTTAACTAAGAAACAACAATGTGAAATTAACTTCAGTCAGTGAGGAAAAGATGAAACTCTCCAAGAATAGTTCGAATCTTAGGTAAGTTGTTGGGTGGACAGGCAGGTAATGCTGGGATGCTTAAATACAAGCCTAGGAATCTCCTCTCTGCTTTCCATTTGTCCCAGTGGGGGTGTTGACTTCCTGCAGACGATAAAGGCACCTGACACAAACTGCAGCAACCTGCTCATCACCACCAAAGAGGGCTTGATCCTACTGCAGGGACAGGACCTGGAGCCCCGCTGGACCTTGGAAATTCAGAACATCAGCAGGTTACCTACTGGGAACATTTTTCTTTCTTTTTTTTGTTTCTGCACTGTTTCCTGCTTTTCACCTTTAAGGGCATGTGCTCCTTAGAAAGCAATCAAGAAAAACTCTCCAAGTGTGTGTGGAAATCTAAGAGCTGGAGGCATATGGGTATATTGATGCACAAACAAAGAGGGCAAGTGGAGCAAAGAGAAAAAGACTCAAAGCCTTTAGAGCTAAGTGTGAGTGATGACAAATCGTAGAATCATGGAATTGTTTGAGTTGGAAGGGACCTTTAAAAGTCATTAGTCCACTTCCCCTGCAATGAGCAGGGACACCTACAACTAGATCAGGATACTCAGAGCCCCTGCAGCCTGGCCTTGGATGTCTTCAGGGATGGAGCGTCCACCACCTCTCTGGGCAACCTGTGCCAGTGCTTCACTGCCCTTACTGTAAAAAAAAAAAAACCTTTTTTTTTTCTCATATCCAGTCTAAATCTCTGCTCTTTCAATTTGAAACCATTTCCCCTTGCCCCATCACAACAGACCCTGCTAAAAAGTCTGTCCCCTTCTTTGTTCTAATAAATGAAGGGCTTGATACAGACATCCAACATTAATGTCTTGACTACTGTGGCACTGGAGCTTAGGGGACTTCTGGTGTGTGATTCAGCCCGTCTGCTGTCCACAGCTGCCAGTTGCCAGCTCAGTGGAGAGGAGCAGGTGCATTAGTGATGCTAAGTGTTAGAGGTGTCTGAATATGCCGCATGGACCTTAATCTTCCTTGAAAGCTGAAAATCAGCACTCTGATGGCAGTCTGCCATCTATACTAAATGTAAACCTTAAAATAATATTTCTCATCCTCTGACTTCACATATAAAAGTCAAGCAATTTGCTAGACCTAATGGGTTGATAATAACCGGCAGTTTCAGCTTTCTGAGTGCTAAATGTTTGCAAAGGGCAGCTGGGCACAGATGAAGGAAATTATGTGGGAAACAGATTGCTAGCTCTGCTATCTAGAGGAAAGAAAGCAGCTCTCACCTCACTGTTACCTGTCAACAGCTTCTGTAGGAGGAAGGCATAGAATCTTCATTAAGAAAAAAAGATCGTCTATATTTAATATTCTTACACTGTGCCCAGTCTTGAAGGCTGGTGGGTGACATAAGCAGTGGCTTTAGGAATGGGTTATGGCAAGTTGATCTCAGTGTGAGGAAAGGTAGTGAACTAAAGGAGTTTTTATTCTGGAGTCTGCAGACTTCTGCGTATGGGTCAAGTTTAAAGGGTAAGTGTATGCTGACTAAACAAAGCCAGTTCACAGATGCTATAAAATCAGTAGTATGCAAGAAACTTCTAAATGAACCAACTAATTGGAAAATTTGTAGGGATTCAAATCAAGAAGTGTTGAAAGACGCTTTTGTTGTTCCATTCACTGAATCACAGAGTAGTTGGGATTGGAAGGCATCTTTGGAGATCCTCCAGTCCAAGTTCTGAGGTGTCACCAGAGAGTCAAACTAGCTTAAGCCCAGGTCACCATCAGAGTATACAGAGCCAGCTCACAGCTCCTCTTGCTCCAGCCAAGCAGACTAAGTCCGTGCCTTTGGGTGCATTCTCCGATAACAGCCTGGCTGCTGCAAGTGTGCTGCATTTCTGGATAGCTTTTGACAAGATCCCTGGAAGACCATAAAGGACAACCAGTAGTTATAAAACAAGAGCGAAGTTCAAAGACCATGAAATTGTGTAAGCATTTGAAAATTACGTTGTAAATGGATGTTTCAGATAAGAGAGGATTAATTGCTGGTTGCTGTGGGGATTAGTGTTGAGCAGGAATAATTACTAGCCTTCTGGTTCATACAAGAAAGTGTCCAGGGGATTTTTCAGTTGATTGGTAGCATCTAAAATACATATGCCTGCCTGCATTCAGTGTGTGGAATCTGCCACTGACTGTAACCCACAAGAAGTATGAGAAGTGCCACATCAGGGGAGGGTTTAAGTGAATGCCCATAGAACAGAATGGCCTACTGCTTCTTTTTGGTACAGGACATTTCTTAAGTTATAGGAACGTGTCATGAGACGGCCTCTAAATCACTACCTGTGGTTGCCAAAGGTATTTATAAAGTGTATTATGTTAATGATAGAATAATAGAATTGTAGAACATCCCGAGTTGATAGGGACACGTGCCCACTGCCTTCAGGTGCAGCCCCTGTCCCTGACCCCCAGCTGCCCCTCCCCTGACACAGCTCCATGCCGTTCCCTCGGGCCCTGTCGCTGTCACACAGAGCAGAGCTCAGCGCTGCCCCTCCGCTCCCTGTGAGGAGCTGCAGCCACCACGAGGCCTCCCCTCAGCCCCTCTGCTCTGCGCTGAGCCAACCAGGGGACCTCAGCCTCTCTTCATATATCTTGCCCTGTAGGCTTTTTATCAGCTTGGTAGCCCTCCTTGATGCATTAAGTATAGATAGTCATCCACTGCTGTGCTGTGTCATTACTGTTAGAAAGCCATTCTGGTCTGCACATCTTAAAGAGGAGGCTGGAAAATCTGGAGAAAAGGGCTGGAAAAATGCTTCAGCGTGAAAGATTTAAGTTAGTGTGCTTAGTTGATGAAGCCTGAGAGATGAGTTCATGTGTGCATGTAAGTAACAGGAGCTAACAGGGATTTTAATCTTGCCGTAGCAAGAAAAGTGCTTTGGAGCAGAAGCTGCTCATGTTCCAGAAAATGAAAATGCAGCCATGTTTCTGAAGATGAGATTAATCATTGGAACTGACTGTCACAAGAAATGATGACTTTATCTTGTCTTTGTATTTCCTCATGGCTGGGAATATCTAGCCAAACTATGATGCTTGGTTAATTGGATAAAATACAACAGTGTATCATAAACAATAGGAGGAAGGTCACGGTCTGGTCATCTTGCCTTGCCCTATGAAACTGAATTCAGAGGAATCATGTATGCTTCTTAGGTTCAGCTGTGCTGAATGTAGGGAAGACAGAGGTTTGACTCAGAAAGCCAAAGGCAAGCAAGATGGTTAGAAAGCGGTTATAATAACAGATATTCAAGTAATAGTGTTAAGTTGCCCAGAAGGGAGAGGATAAAAAGGAACTTTTTAAAAACTGCTTTGAGCAGGAGGTCAAATCTCTTGATGAATTTTGAAAGGTTTGGGTAATTTTTTATGACTGTAGCAAAACTGTACAGATTCTCATGCTAAGGAAAGAATAATACAGTCATGCCATAGGGTGATAAACAAATGCCTACACAGCCCAGCAGGGATGCTCTCC
>PPHD01001055.1:26009-48052 GCA_002909625.1 Bambusicola thoracicus | reverse complement strand
AACGCTGGCCTTGGTAAGTCTTGGAGGAGGTGGCTGCACTGTATATGCTGTCCTATCTTGCTGCTTGTTGTGTTGAAAGGGATATATAGATACACCGATGGGTGATGGTGTGTTGGTATCTGTGTTGTTTTCCTGCATTTTGTTTATGGTTGATTAATTCCTGCAAGAGGGTCTTTTGCTTCCATTCCCTTTCAGTGTCCATGTGGATGTCACTAGCCACATTCATTTCCTCTTCCTCCTATACTGGTTGTTTGCCTTGGAGCAGGGATCCTGGGTGGGGAGGCGCAGCTTGTCTAACTCAGAGTTTTGCTCACTCCTTGCCTTTCCCCATCCATGTACTCTTACTTTCTCCTTTGACCCTCTCTAACACATGCATGACCTGGCAGTGAACTGATTCAGAGCACCTGAGGCAAAAATCAATCTCATTTTTTTACCTTTTATAAGAATAGTTCTTAGCCAGCTTAGCTCTCAGCCAGTCTGTGGTATGAAGGTATGAGAACCTCTGCTGACACACCGTAGTGGGTGAAACTACACTAGACCTGGTTTCAATCAGCCTAAGCTGGAACAGAGCCTGCCCTGGGCTGTGTTTGCTTTCCATCAGGCAGACAAGAATGAAAAAGCTTTTGGAAGTGCTGTTGTAGAGTACTCAAATGTTTTCATACCAAAGGCCTAGCTGCTTACCCAGATTGACAGCATGGCATAGTCTTTCCCTCACTGCCCACCACAAGCAAAATACAGGCTCTGTGCTCAGACCCTCCATGGCAGCTCTCACCGACGTTCATGAAACTTCTGTAACGTTGATGTGATAGGTTAGAAATCTTTTCAGGAACCACCATTTCCTAGAAGAAGTAACCATATATAGACATGTGTAGCCAGAACTCCATCTTTCTTCTGATTTACTCAGGATTTGTGTATTTCCAGTTTCACTACAACTTTCAGAAATGTCCATCTTTTTCTGTAATCAAATTGTGTTAGTAGTCTGCCCAGGCTCAGTCTCCAAAACAGTAATTTTCCACAGATGTGCTTTGGCTTTAAAAAATCAGAGACTCTTGAATTAAAAAAAAAAAAATAGATGAATTCGAACAAAAGTGTTCTGTTTCCAGTAAACTGTGAGTAGCAGCAGTGTCTGGGGCCTGGAGTCAGTAACAAGGACAGCTACTTATAGCATAATTCACAAAAACAGATACAGCATACTGCCATAGTGGGTTGCTAGAATAGAAATTAAGGTCTAAGGTCAAAGGTCTAACCATGTTTGATCAGAACTGTGTATCTAAAAATTTGAGGTTTATTTTACCTCCTCATCTTTAATTTTATTTTGCAGGCAAATACTGAAAAACCAACTCTAAGCAGGTCAGAACAGGCAGGGCGAAATGCTCTCTTATCTGATATCACCAAAGGAAAAAAGCTCAAGAAGACTGTTACTAATGACAGAAGTGCTCCAATTCTAGACAGTAAGTATGATTCTGCATGGCTGAGTTTGTGTACTTGAATGGTTCCATATATCAGAATGCAGAAAATTATTTATCTCTTATCAGATGAGCTGCCATGGGAAATGCAGGTAAAACAAAATGCCCAGAGCTGGTATATACAAGAATAAATTCTGTTCTTTGTGGATTGAGTAAGCTGAGAAATCAAGTACTGCTTATGAAATGTGGGCATCAGTTTTCTTGCTTACTGTCAGAAAGCAATTCATATTCTCATTTGCTTAAACCAAAACAGCATGGAAACCCTATTAGGAGACCTGCTGAGAAACTACAGTGGCTCAGGCAGAGAAACTCCCTTCAGTACTGAGGACAGCAGGGAGAAGAAAGTGCACAAAAATAAGGGCAGCCATGGCATGGCACCATTGGCTTATTAATGGACCCATAGCGCTGGAAGCAGTCAGAGCCACAGCCCCAGCCGGGTGCTGCTGTGCTGCACGTAGGCTGGCTGCTGCTAGAGCGACTCAGGGGTGTTATCTTTTTGGCTGAGCCTCATTGCTCAGCTTGCCAGGCAGTGCTCTGGCACAGTGCAGCAGCTTAGCTTGCCTGTGAGAAGGAAAGGTCTCCATCCGCTGCTGGCTGTCGCTGCGCACCATGGCGTGTGCTGAGAGAAAGCTGGAAAAGCCCCTGTAGCAATAATCAGGAAGAGAGAACAGAAATGGGGGAGGTAGGCAAGGAACAAAGGCCTGCTGTGGTGGTGGCATAGCATTTATTGCCTAGGGAGAGAAGTGATTTCTACAGACAGATTAACAAATGTGATAGAACTTGGTCTGGGTCTGACCATGCAATTAAAGGCTGGACTGTGATGGGAAGGTGATGAGGAAAGAAGGGAACACTAACAGATGTGTGACCAAATAGGAATTTAGAAAAAGAAATAGGTACAGTCTATCATCAGCCAAATACCTAGCTTTAAACACTTGAGTATCATCTCTGAATGCCAAGTTACGTGTTCTAGCTATTCTAATGAGCTGGAGAAAAGAAGTTAAGAAGTTTAAAGGAAGGCTAAACAGTAAGATTCAAATGATATGGCTTATTATCTTGTTTACATGAATTAACAAATCATGAAGAAAGACTAAAACATAGTTGGAAGCATTTCTCCAGAGGTTCACACCCTGTGTGAGTCAGAGCTGAACTGAGCTAACATGCTTAAGAACAGAGGGATGATGTGAAACCTTCCCCCATGAACACATTCTTCCTCCTTTTTTCTGGGTGGGATTATTGGAAGTGCTTTTCATCTACAGCTTTTAATTACTTTACAGTCAATGAAACTTTTACCCACCCAAAGTTGTGGAAATCAAGAGGCCAAGAAATTAAGCAATTGGTCCTCAGCCACGTAGCCTGTCATCGGGGAGCTGATCTTCACAGGTATCCCAACCTGTGGGCCTGCTCGTTTTACAGTGATGTTCTAAGTAGGGTTCTTCCCTGTATTTATCACTGAAAATGCTTTCATTGTACTGTCAGTGCCTTGATGCTGTCATGGCAGAAATGTTGAGGAAAGGCACCAATGGTGCCAGTGGTGGGAAATGTTAGAGAAAAACAAGAGAGGAAATGGAGACTGAAAACATAGTTCCTTTGTATTGGAATAAAATGGCAGCTAATGATCATCTCACTGCATTTCTGGGCATAGAGGAACGTCATCAGAAATAAAATCTCTTCCATGCATTCACCAGAGGTGCCCTCAAGGGGAATAACACCTCTGTTTTCCTCCCTCATTCCTCATTTTCCTTATTTGCTCTCCTTCACTTGGCTTATGGAGAAATGAAGGTGAAGGATAAGGGAGAAATGAAGGTGAAGGATAAGAGAGCAATGATATGAAGAAATGGAAAGCAGCTACACAGATGTTAACAAAGACAACGTGATATTCTCAGAGGTTCCATCCATTTTGCAGTTCCAAATTCTCCAGAGTGACTGTTTCTCTGCTTTCCGGTCCAGAGCAGCCAAAAGGAAAGTGATGGCTTAATAAAACTCAATAGCTACGTCTATTGCTCTACCTCTTCCATGGCACAATAGCGGTAGTGGTAGCTGTGACGATCCAGCCTGAACAAAGGCTTGCTTATGTGTTTTGAAAGCTTGTCCTATTTTCCCCACTTACAAGCATTGCTGTAATGAAAGAGAATACTTTGCAGGATCAGCCTCACTTCTCTGCATAACATGGGGGACTTTTTTTCCTACAGAACCCAAAGGAAGCAGTGGAGGTGGCGGTGGCTTTGGAGGAGGTGGCGGTGGCAGCGGTGGGGGTTTTGGCGCTGGCAGCGGTGGTGGCGGCTTCAGTGCTGGTGGACCACCTGGCCTTGGAGGCCTTTTTCAAGCAGGAATGCCAAAGCTCAGATCTGCTGCGAGTCGAGATGCTGGTAAGAAAGATCTTGCAATTTCAGTGCAAACAAGTAAATGACACATTGCTTACGTTGATTACATACCGCAGCGATAAATTACCTGCTGGGATTGAGAATGCCTTCAAATATCTTAGGCTATCAAGAAATGAAGTCTTCATCTTGAATCTTGTTTTATTCTTAGTAATAGGTTTTATGAAGGGGAAGTGAGACCCCTCTTTCCACTCCTTCTCCTAATTATTGATGAAGACTGAAAATCTTGGCAGTGTTGAGTGGCTGCCTGCAAAGTAGAGTGAGGTCCTGCTTTAGCTGTGGGTGTGCAGGACCAGAGGGGAGCACAAGAGGATTCTGGATTATTTCTCCCTTCTGTACCAGGAAAAAAGATCAACTTTCCATTTGGAAAGTACATCTGCGTCAGCTCCTCAAGAGTGTGATTTACCACTAAGGGAGTACATGAGGCATCCCAGCTGGCTGCTGCGCGTGCTGCAGTTGGAGGACACACGCTGTGTTCTTCTAGCTGGCCAAACAGCTGCCCAGAGCCCCGTGCCCCTTCAAACAAAGGAGATCTGGAACTCGTGAGTTTCCTAAAGCTAAGGATGTAGCATTTCACACTTGCTGAAGGAGGACTGGACAACAGGGGTCATAAAATATTATGAATCCTGCATATTTTATGGACTAACGTAATTTTTCAGCACATTTGTACAGAACAGTCTCTCAGAACTGGTATTTTTTATTGTGTCATGGTCTATTTTGGGAACTTGTATTAATGCAAAAGTTCCTGGCACAACAGGACAGTGTTTCTTCAACTGCAAGGCTGGCTGCCTTCTTGCTGACATACACAAGTACACAAGTCACTCACAGATACTAGAAAGGGCTGCAAAGTCCTTTTGCTGGACAGCAGTTGTTAAGTTGTTAAATACCATTTCAGAGCTATGGCTCCTTTTGCTTTTGAGTTGCTGGTATCAAATACTTGTTCTTCACCAGTTCTTCTCTTCCCTCCTGACATTATTGCTTGCTCCGTGAGGGCTGTATACTCGTGTTGCCTTGCAGTCACTTGGGTCCCCCACAGGCCATTCCTCATGAGCTGGAAGGACCTAACTGCTGTGATGGAGATCCCAAATAACACTGAGATTGCTGCTGGCTGTTCCTGCGGAGCATCCCTGAACACTTGGGCAGCTGTGTTCCAGCACACAGTGTTGCTATGTGAGGAAGGCCCTCTCTATGGATGCTGATGCCCTCTCCCTGTCTCTCTTCTTCCTGCACAGATACTGGGGCAGCCCGCCCACCCGCACTGCCACCTGGAGCCCGCTCTGCTGCTGCCAAGCCATTCTCAGCACCCAGCGGCCCGCCTCGCTTCCCAGGGCCACCACTGGGGCAGCGGAGCCCAGCTGCTGACCCTCAGAGGAGCCGCCTGCCGCCACCCAGGCCCGATGTGGGTTCTAAGCCTGAGGCCACACCGCCACCAGTGCCTAGCACACCCCGGCCCATCGCCTCCAGTCTGCACGGTCGGGGTTCAGCGCCAGCGCCGGTCCTCAACCGCCAGCCCAGCCTGGGGCCGACGCCACCGCCATTCCCAGGCAGCCGGGGTGCAGGTTCAGCTGGTTCCCTGCGTCAGCCTGGCCCGGGCCCAGCAGCCCCCTACTCAGGCAGACCACCACTGCCACCCACACCCGGCCGCTCACCGGTGGATGAGAAACCACCACCGCCACCACCTCCCTCTGGACACCGGCCAACTGCCAGCCGGGACATGGCCCTGCCGCCACCACCACCACAGAACAACAAACCACCTGTGCCTGCTTCACCGCGGCCACCCCTCGGGGTCCCTGCACCCCCACCGCCCCCCAGCAGGCCGGGGCCACCCCCTGTGCCCCCTGGTCCCGCCAGCAGTGACGAAATGCCACGACTGCCCCAGAGGAACCTGTCCTTGGTGCCCCCTGCTGCGCCCAGCTCTGGGGGTGGCCGCTCCGGCCCCCTGCCACCACCACCCAGTGAGAGGCCTCCACCACCCATCAGGGACCCCCCCAGCCGAGCAGGTAGGGGCTGGGACATGGGGCTGTTGGGCACGAGGGATCCTACAGTTGAAAAATGAGGGCTTGTGGGCACCACCACAGCTCAAGGAATGTTACTGTGCATTCTCAACTAACCCACAGATCTGGGCAGGTTTTGTATAGTTGCTGTAACAAGAACGGGGCTGCCCACCAGGTTGCGTACCGACAGGGACCTGTTTTACCCAGCTCCCGTGAGGTGACAACATTCACCTTCCTGAGTCAGCCAGTGTGAGTTAATGGCAGTGTTGTCATGAGTGGAAAGCCCGGCCTTCTACGTGTTGGGAGTCACAAACACAGCAAAATACTAATTACTTTAATAGAAGGCTGATCTGACAGTTGTTAAACAAGAGGCAGTTGCTGCAGCGTGACTAACAGTCATTACCTGCTAGACACAGATTCCAAATGAGACTGAAAATAGCGTTGTCTCCATCAGTCTATTTCATCACATGTTTTGTCCTCTGACAATCACTGTAACTTTTAAGAGTTGGGCCTTATGACTCTCAGTGCCTGATGGCTTTCCTTGTGGAGCTGGAAAAGCTGGGGTGCAAATGGGCCCCATCACACAAGGAATCTGCACCTCAGAGCACTCAGAGGCTGGCACATGGCTGCCTGGCTGCAGGAATTGTCTCACGTTTGTTGGGGAGCACAGAGCAGTGCTGCAGAGTATGGCTGTGACCATTTGCACACTGCAGGAGCTTCTACTGTGACAACCTCGGCTTCCACAGGAGGTTTCTGGTCAGCTCTTTTCTGATGCAGGTTTTAGTAAATGTATACTACCTTTCTGCTGACTCAATGAGCAGAAGGAAGCTAGAGATATAAATTATAAACGCAAATGCTGTTCTGGAATGGTTTGAGGTAGATGATGGGTTTTAGTAAGGTTTAGGGAGAGAAACCATTCTGGAAGTTTTCCAGTATGTGTCTGTAACTAGATTGCATCAGAACAAGGAAGCATTTAAGAAAATGAACATAATTGTCAGTTGCCCAACTGTGCTGAGCAGAGGTGCTGAGACCTTTGGCCGTGTGCAGCCCTCCACACCCTCTGCATGGCCTTTTCCTGTCCAAGCCATGGATTCCTCTCCTGTCCCAATTTACTGCTGCTCAGGGAGCGTCACTTTCCCAGCCTGTGTGGGCTGTGCCTTCACGTTGCCATGCAGAGCTTTTCTGCTTCACTGTGAAGATGCATGGGGAGTTGGTGGGGTACGGCCTGGATCCCCAGACCACAAAGTTCCTGCTGTAACTGCCCATTGAGGCCAGTGTGGTTTAGTGGTTTGAAATTGACTTCAAGGGCCAGCACCTCTACAGAGCTACTGCAGCTGAGGGAGGCAGGAATATGGGTGCTGAGGTGCGTTTGTGTTTGGATATACCTGCTCCTCTGACCTCAGCAGGTTGTGGGCTCCCCGTCAAGCCCTGGAAGCAGGGAGGTGGGTCTGGGGTCTGCTCTTCCCAGGGCCCAAACTGGCCCGCGCTCTGTTAGTGGGAGGCCATGGGACATGGGCGGCAGTGTGCCACCACAGAACAATTTGGGGCAAACAGTGTTTTTGTGCTTGCCTCTATTCTCTCTCCAGGCCCCCTGCCACCACCGCCTCCCATCAGCAGGAATGGTAGCACCTCAAGGGCTTTACCTGCCGCTCCCCAGCTGCCTTCCCGGGCTGGGCTGGAGAACCAGAGGGGTGGGCCCCGGCCACCGCTTCCCCCAGACCGGCCAGGAACAGGTGCACCACCACCACCACCACCACCTTCAGCAGCGCTCCGCAACGGCTTCCAGGAGTCGGGCGATGGTAAGCTGTGCTCCCAGCTACTTGCCCTCATAGAGATTGTGTAGCCGCTTTTGGCCTTAACGTGGCACATAAGTGTGGGGTAGAGGATAGAACAGGACTGCAAAGCTGTCAATGTAGGTTTAAAAACAACCCATTGAAACGTAGCCTGAAAAGGAAGAAAACAAAAAAAGAAGAAAGAAGCACTTCTCCATTCTTAGCTTTGCTACAGTGCGTGAAGAAGTCCTAACAGGCTTGTTCTGGCTGCAGTGTGAATTCAAGCCGTAGCTACACTAAGGCTCCTTGTAAGTCAGAACAAGTTAGATGATGACTCAAAAACTGAAAGCTGAAAGACAGAGGAGGGAAGAGATTGTCAGAATGCTGCTGAGGATGTCAAGTTTCTCTCTCCTTGCTGGTGTTATTGAAAAGGTGAGATTCAAGATAGCTGAGATTCGTTACGCTTTTCTTTTGAGTTGTTATCTATTTGCAAAGGATAGATAAATCTTTTGGCTAATTATGGACAGCTGAAGTTGGTATTTTTGGCATTTATGAAGTTAGAACGAGCAAGCAGAAAGTTAAACTGTAACTTGCACTTTTGAATCATCTTTGCACTGCAGATAAGGCAGATGGGTTTCAAATGTGTCTTTTTTCCCGAAGTGTTTGCACAGTTCAGAACCTGCAGCACCTTTACATGCTGGTTTCTCATTGTAACCATTGGGAATAAACATAGTAAAACTGGATCCCAACAAATAACCTAATAGGATGCTGGTTCAGTATTCAGCTGTCAAAGCACTTTGCAATAGAAAACATGTAAGAAATACTGTATTAGTATCAGTTGATTTTTCTGAAGCTGTATCACACAACTGACCAGTAAAACACATCTTGTTTGGTTTTGTTTTGTGTGTTTTTGTTGTTCTTTCAGATGAGTGGGAAAGCAGATTTTCTTTCCATCCTATATCTGATTTGCCACCCCCAGAGCCATACGTACCTGTGAATAGAAGTTACCCCAGTAAACTAGCAAGAAATGAAAACCGAGGTAAGTTTGTTCCACCTCTGGTGCTGGAATTTCAGCATATCTTCCTAGAAACTGTGTGGATGGGGAAGAGATTGGCTCCTGAGGTCTCAGAACTTCTCCAAGTGCTTTTCTCCTCTCCACCACGCAGAAAATGCTAAATACAGGTTCTCAGGCACGAGCCCTTTTAAACTTGTACTGCGGAGTGGGATGGGAGGAGGATTGTTCTGTTCTTAAGTTGTAACCTGTATTGTAAGATATTGCTTTGGCCATAATATTCAGCCCCCTTCTGCTACAGGCAGCCAGACCTGCAAAATCCCAGCTTCATCTTTGATTTTTGTCTGCTTTTGTCTCTGTTACTCCTCTTGGAACACTCTTCTAGGACTTCTTTATCATTCCCCATCTAAATCTATGCATGACTCATTTATTTGCGTGCCAAAGTCATCCTTGAGTTTTAGTTATTCTTCCTTGTTGGTGTGTTAAGCCCCTGCTATATATATATATTTATTTTTAAGACAAGTTATACCCTCCTGTCAGCTTTTAGTTTGCTGAGCTCATTAAATCAGGAAGCATTACGCTCTTCTTCCAAGCTAAATTCTGTTTCTCTGATCATCGATGTTGCTGCTGTGTATACTTCAGCTTAACTTCATCTTTTCTGATCAGTGTTACATGCTGTTCCAGTTGAGGTCTCAGGCATTCCATTAGTTAGCGCCATTTGGCCTGGTACACCCAAGGATTAATATAATTCTTTCACAATAGGTCACATCAGTGCTCATAGTTATCCTGTAATCATCTGTACACTCACATGTTTCTCTGTCTGTCCTGTTTCCAAATTATGAGGTTTTGGTGTGGAGCAGAAATTCCTGTTAGTCTGTGACCCTTCTCTTTGGTTCTTACCTTTCTTCCCATTCCTATTACCCCACAAAGGGAGTCAAAGAAATCAATTTTGAATGAAAATCTTCGTTTTGGGCAATACATGAAGAGCTTTGAAATGTTACTACTCAAGCTTGCTGCTTTCATTGGAATGTACACGCGTTGCAAGTAGCACTGAAACCTTATGTGTCCATGTAGTAAGAGGGACTGATCTGCTTTGAAAAGGGAGCAAAGGACTGAAATGCGAATAGTTCCTAGGCATTTGGAGATAACAGTAGTTACAAACCTAATTTTATGTTGTTTGAAGTTCTTGCATTGTTTAGTAAACTAACCAGAAACTCTAGAAAGGTCTTTTCTAAATGGTTAGGCACGGAAATGAGTAGATCTTCTGGCTTGGATGTAAACTCCCACTATAAAAAGAACCCAAAAGTAACGGAAAACTTCTTTCTGTTTTCAGGAGGCTCTGCTCGAAAAGAAAGAGGTGTCCCCCCGCTTCCACCTATACCAAGGTGAAGTGGGTTCTGGCCCATTTTTGGGCAACATCTGTTCTACAAGGTTTCCTTCCAGTCAGCTCTCCTGCCCACATCGTTGGAAAGTTGTCTGTTTTGCTCTATTTCCACTTTTGGCTTGTCAGCTGGAATAAACTTCAGTCTATTACAAAAGTAATAGACAAAGCTTATGAACTATAGTTGCTCAAAGCTATAAATTTTGTTTGCTTATACTGCAGGCTGTCCTGAAAGGCATTTTATGGACCATGCCCGACATACATGCATCATGCTTACCTGGTCCAGCCCTGTCCTCTTGAGAGTTCCACAGAGGTCTGGCTTTGAATTTAACGAGAGCTGGAACAAAGCTGTTTCATTCATGTGGGGTACAGTGGCTGTATTATTTGAACAATCAAGTACAATCTGTTTGCTGTTTATAAACCAACTGCCAGGGAATACTGTATAGCTGAGAATCCCCTGGAGCTTCTTTGCTTGCCTGACCTGGTCCATCTGCTTCTGCGAGCCATAGTCCTGCTACATGGGACCGAAAGTTTATCTTAAATCTTTTCACCTCAGCTTAGCCAAGTAATTTTGTTTTATACTGTAGATAGCACATCCTGTCCTGAGGATGGACTGTGTCTGGCCTTATTTTTATCTGCGGAGAATCTTCCAAAGAAGAGCACAAGTGAAGAATTCGGCAGCATAAAAATATCTTTTTTTACAACTTTTTTCCTTGTTTTGTAATAGTGTTACAGTTTTAATCACTTAATGCTTTTCTACTTTGATGTGAACCATCCTACAGTCATCCGTGTCCTGGATTGTTGCAATGCATTCCTGAGACTAACTGCGAAGAGTTCTCCAAAAGTAGTCTTAGTGGAAATGCGGCAGTTACTGTCATTTTTCTTTCTGTAAAACATTTCTAACACCAATGCTCCACAGACTGCTTTCCATTTGTTTCTTTGGTACAATTAAATGATGGGGTTTTAATTTAAAAAGCTTCCTGAGGCTTAGGTGACAGTCGCAGAGAGATTGTAGTTGACTCATGTAACAGCAGAGCAGCTGAGGTAAAAAATGTGCATAGCTGGAAGCTCTTTGATGTCGTGAAGGAGGTCTGGGGTTTGTGTGTTCAAGTGGGAGCACGAGCTCCAAAATTTGCTATCAGCACTGGTTCAAGAGGATGAGAAGATCTGGCCTTCTGAGTTTACCATGAAGCCTGTTCTTTCAACCTCCACCGAAGGGAGCCTCAGCAGAGAGCCACGAGGCTTATGCTAATAGAAGAAAGAGAAAAGTATTCTGATGTCGTGACAATTGGTTTGTATGTTTAATGGCTTTTGAATTTTGTGTTTGAGAAAAGAGTTCGTTGAACGAGTGTGTTTTGTAAAAGGATCCAAATGCATGTAAAATGCCTTTGAAAATTAGAGGAAGGTTTTAATGCTGAATTTTTGAATATTGCCAAATAATAGCTCTTTGTTAATTGGACTTCTGAAGTTTAACCCTGAAAAATTTCCCCTCTGTCTCCTCACCAGCATTTCTACAGCATGCTTCTTGGGACCCCTACAAAGCCTGTACCAGCAGCCCTGTTTCACTGGGTAAAAAGAAAAAAAAAAAAAAAAAAAATGGAAAAATGGGTTATGTTGGTTAAGAAAGTGTTTTTCTAGTGTGAGAGGTGTGATCCTAAGATGAGGCTAGAATGAGATTAGCCCTAGAAAATGCAGGGAATGTAGCCGAAGAGAGTTTGAACCCCACTGCAACGTCTGCATGTGGGGCTTCTTGCCCATCAGTGGGCTTGGAGGGGCAGACTGCCTCTGTCCCACCACTGGGGCAGCCACCATGAGGAGCACAAGGCAGAGCTGGGTATGGCCACATCAACTTCTTGGCCTTTTTGATATTTGTTTACAAAATCTTGTTAGCTGTGATAGCATTTGATTACATACAGGTTTTTACATTTTTTGTATCTAATGACTTATTTTCAGTTACTATCTATGGTCTTGAACCTGCAATTGAGTGCGCAGGCGCAAGGATGTATCTACATCAAGTTGCAGGGTCGTGGCTGTAAGAGTTTCTTAAAGAAATATTAATGGGACCTCCGTGTGACAGGTGCACCTTGGGATCAAGCGTAGCAATACTGAATTTCTATATATTTTATGGATGTCACTTAAACGTATGCACTATGCAAAGTGCCTGTCTCTTTGGCATACTGTTATGTGAATAGAAGTCCAAATAAGATTTTTAGGATAATAACTTAAAGGATAAATTATTGTATTCATGTTATTGAACTGAAGCACTTACAACTTCGAGGAGCAACATACTGAATTTAAGAATACAATATTTTCGATACATTGACCTGCCAAATCCTTAATATCCAAACAGCTATGCAGCCAAAAAACCTAGAAAAAATACAATCCAAGAGCTGTACTGTGTCCTGTAACTTACCTGCTTCCAGTATGACTGTTTTACTTCAAGTAAAATGCTGCATATTGTTCTGCCACCCCTCTGCACTATTCAGAATTTCTCGTATTTAATCTTTTTGGTAAGGTTTGCTGACCAGAAAGTCTGGACCTTAACCAGTGACTTGGCAAGTCAGCTTCAGTCTCACTTAAAATGTGCTGCATAGAAGGCCCTCAGTTAACGAGCCGAGGAACACAAGCTGCCTGTTGGTTTCAGCGCTTCCTTGTACTGTAGAAACCTCCTCAGAACAGCTGTTTGGCATATATGTAAAGTACCTTGAAAATGCAGAAAGAGGTATTTTTTCACCTAGCAACAACTCGACTATTTATATCTTTTGCAATAAAATTCCCTAGCATGATCCAGAACAATGCAGCATTTTATCTTCCATATATCGCTTCACGTATCAGTAGCTTTTTACAGTATGATCAGTATTAAGGTATTTATTTCACTATGAAGTCTTAAAAAGAAAAATACAGAACAGGTTGATCCGGTGGTGCCTTTTGACTTTTTTTTTTTGTCAACTTTTCTGTGTTTCACAAGACAAATGAAGTCGTCGTTCTTGCATGTCCCAACGTAAATAGCACTTGGTGCAGCAGTGTTACACAGTGCTGCATCAAGTCCTGCTGCTGTTGTGTGCTCAGTCTGCTAACTTGAGCGAGTTGAATGTGAGGAGAGGTGTGGGTCAGCTTCCAGGTGAGAGGTGGTGGCACTGGTGCCATTGCTGGCATTGCTCTGGAAACCTCCCCTTCTCCAGACAGCCCAGTTACCTTCAGCATGCTTGCACAGTGTTAAAAGACTAAGCTGGGTTCACTGCTTGCGTCTGACAGTTACTGATTTTGTTTTAATGGCATTGTCTTCATAACATTCACACCTCAAAGCTTTTTTATGTCATCACGAGACTTGCATTGCATGACAATGACCATGCATGTTCATTTTTGTTTAATTTGACAAAGTAAATAAAATGGGAATAATTTTGGTAGTAATTTCTGCTCAGTGTTTCTGTAAGGAAACGCATGCTGTCTGCTCTGACTTTGTGCAGCAGCTGCAGGGAGAAGAGGTCCCAGTGATTTGTGTTCAGAGTTGGTGAAGGAAGCTCAGCTTGCGGCGCAGGAAGCATGTATTTCTGTAAATGAACCACTTCTTGAATGAGGTTGCAAGGTTCTCGTTGAGAAGCCACCATTTCCCAACACTAAAAGAGTCATACAAGTTGTTCTTTTCTGCAAGACTGAGCTATTAGAGAAGTTGCTTCTGTTGCCATTTTGAAAAGACGGCAGCAGTTTGTCCTTGCAGCACTGACTGCTTTTACATATCATTTGTACAAGTAGGTCTCTGCTGGAGAACAGAGCTGCTGTCATGGTTCACATAGTTTGCAGGAGAGCATTTTTTCTGTGCAGAAGTACGAAAATTGGAAGGGTGCATTTAGCCTTGGATGCAAAAAGTGGAGCTGGGTGATCATATGGGGTTGTTTCAAGCAGAATGTTGGTTGCCAGGATTGGGGAGCTGGGGATAACCCAGTTGGCTGAATGTGGGCATTCGTATGGAAGCGCAGAGCCAGGTTGAGGCTGTGTGTGCATGAGGTTGTGAACACTGTCTGTCAGTGCACACAGCCTGTTACTGCGGTACTTTGAGTCTGTACAGTTGGTCTTGGATGGACTTTAACCTTTCAGATTGTACTCGCCAGAAAATAAGGAGAATCTCGTACCAGAGGTGCTCGGTAACACACGAAGGGTGGCTCGTGGAAAGCTCTGTATGTCCCTAAGGGAACAACACGGGGTTGCTCAGCCTGCCTGGTGGCACTGCTAGCAGTTATGAACAGGGCATGGCAGTGTAGGGAGTGCTGAGGGAAACAGGGAGGGCTGCACGTCCTGGGCAAGGGAGCGGCATGTTGGTGTGCTGACGTTGTGTAGTTTGCGATACAGGTTCTGTAGCATAAACTTGTACGTGATAAGAAGGCACTCTAAGTTTGGACTCAAAGGCACACAGGACTATGAAAGAGAAACATAACTTCCAACACAGACTGAGCAGAAAGTAACACAGTTCTTTCATGCGCTTACAGTTGGAACTTTCATAAAATATTAATCGAGTTCTGTGAATGTTTTTCTGCTTAACATTTATCTTGTATGTGATTTTTCTTTTCCTCCTTATTTTTCTATCCTATGCCAAATAAATTTTACTTTTATTTACTTGCTGGTGCGGCCTGTTGCATTGAGAACGTGGTGTGAGCCTGGATGGGTGTGTGGCAGCAGCACAGCTCCTCGCCTGCCTGCACCTCACCTTGAGGCTTTGGGTTTCCACATGGGGAAGGTTGGGGGTTTGCAAGGAAAGAGAAGCCAGAGTTTATTTTGCATAAAGAATATTAGATAAGTGTGGCCAGTGATGCTGTGCTTCTACATAGACCTTGCCTTAGTTGTCGTTTGGTGGGCAAAATCTCTAGGTGCTTGTTCTTGGCCAGGCGAACCTAATGCTTGCCACGAGGAGATGATATGGAAAATGTAGTGCTTGGTGTTGACCACGCTTTTGTTATCTCCACTCTGTTGGCAAGAGGCTTCCAGAGTATATCGTGTATTTACAAACAAATGAAACCTTTCTTTTGATTTTATAGCCCTGTTCTCGGCTTTGGACTTCAAACTTTTCAGGGGATTTGAACCAGGTTGAACCTAGGAAGACTCTTTGGTAGAAGTCCAAAGAAGCTCCAATGCAGGCCACAGTTCTGGTGTCTCCTCCAAAATTAGAAAGGTCTTTTAAAACCCTGATCTAAAAAGCTCCATGCAGAAACTCATTGACCTTGTCAGGCGTAAGCAGCAGGTTTGTTCTTACGCAGCCGTGGATCCTTTGGCAGCCATGAGGACCACTTGCTGGTGTTCCAGTTTACAGACTGGCTGGGACAGAGGTTTCTGCGTTCTCCAGAGGCCACAGACAGCCCTGGCTCATCTGTATTCAGGGGCCCACCGGTGCCTGGACTCTGTGGGTAGCAGGACCATGAAGGGGGGTGAAGCCTGCAGGCACATGGGCTGTGGAGGAGCCAGTTCTGCAGGCTGAGCTTGGCTGCAGCAGCCCTGAGCCAGGATCCAGAGGCATGAACCCAAGGGTCAGCTAGCAGGACCACCTCTTCTGGGTTCAGTCAAAGGAAACATGCCTGTTTCTGGGTTTTGCTTGACTTTGGGAAGAAGGAACTGAGCTGAGCCGTAACCACAGCATAGTCCTTCCTCCATTTAACTCTAAACAAAACAAAACAAAAACTGGTGCTTTAAAAAAAGAAAACAAAACAAAAAACCAGAATACTTTGTAACGCTTGTAAATGCTCTCCAGTTGCAGGAAGGCCAGCACCAGGCTCCTCTAAGTGGCTCAGCAGCTCCCGCAGCCATCCTGCCCTGCTACAGTCCAGCTGCATTGTGCATTGCTATTAGCAAATGGGTCCTGGCCAATCCATTATCAGTTCAGTGCTAAATGTTGTTCCACACATGCCTATACAACAACTATGTATTTTTTAGCTTAGCTGATGAAACAGAACCATTCGGGGTAGGGTGTTCTCTGTCTGATAGCAATTATAACAAGTGATTCCTAACAGCTGCTTCAGCTATGGTACAGTTCTCTGAAAAGCAACCAAATACGTAACATGATGTGAGCTTCATACCGAGATGTTTCATTTTCAGTTGCACTCTTAGAGTGCCTATAAATGTTATTTCATACATAACGAATCTGTGTTTTATGCTTTTAAGAGAGCCTATCCTTTAACTTGTCAGATAGGACACTGTAACCCTCTGGAGAAGTTCTGCTTGCTCTGCCAAGCAGAGAGGGGCTGGTGCATACACACCCTTGGCAGCTTCAAAGCCAAAGAAGTTGTTTTGTTGTAAACCAGGCTGTTTCTCCCCGTGGGCGTTATCTGCTGTCTGCAAACAGCTGTGCCTGTGCTCCGCTCCCTCCTGCAGAGATGTCACCAGAAACATTTTGCGGAGCAGATAGGGGCCTCGGAAACCTCGTCTGTAACTTGCTGCTTATTACGCCTTTGTGGTATCTGTGCAGCTCATTGTGTGAACGTCTCCACACATACAGACTGCTGATCTTAAACCTTGGTGAAGCATGAAAGCAGCAGAATGGCACTTTGTCTCCAGACTGTAGGTTTTGCAGTGATAGAAATAATTTCTGTCAGTGATGTGGACCAGTAAAAGCCTCTCAGCACAGAGACTGTACCCAACTCAAGTACAGATTTAAAAGACACCTTGGGGCAGTGCATGCTGTAGGAGGATGGAGCAGTTTGTTGGTGCTTAACTCTGTCAGGTGCACCTCATCTTTCTGTAACCCCTGAAAGAAATCAGTAATGCTGCCCTATGTCTCAGGAGATGTTTATTTGGTATCCCCCTCCCATCGCCTGGCTGGCGTTCAGGAAGCCCTCTAGCACAACCTTCCTCGGTCCAGGCAGCAGCAGCCTGGCCATGTTGGTGCTCTCTTCCTTTCCAGCAGCCCCATGCTATGCAACCCTGTCATGACTTCCTCCATTGAGGCCCAATGCCTCTTGTCTGCCTTACAGCCCCACAGGCCATGAGGCAGCAGCTTGATGGGATAGGCAACGTGACATCTGTGTGAATCCTTCAGCTCTGACAGAGCGTGAGTTCCTTCCTAATGGATGGAGAGATCAATATAATTTATCAAATTACAAAAAAAGAAAAAGCTACAAGTTTATTCTGTTCTTTAATAGCTGGTGATAACATATTTAAAAGTTAATTTTTTTGATGCCTAAGGCTATTTATTTCAGCAGAGCTACAGCACAGTTGTTTGGAACAGTTGTGGTCCTGGAATCTTTTCTTCCTGCATTCACAGTGAGGCTCGCAACACAGCACATGTCAGCGGCAGCCCAGGTGCAGAGGTGATCTTGAGGAAAGGATGACTGCCATGAAGATAGTTGGATTAGATCAGCAAACATGTTCTGTGGCTGCTGACAATGCTGTCCATTGGCAGTCCAAAAAGAACCAAACCCAACCAAACAAAACAGGGCAAAGAGGTTGGCAATGGGAGGTGTCTACTGAACAAAAACGTCACAGCGGAGAGACAGACAGTGGTACTTCGGAGAAGTAGTAGGTAACTGCTACTTCAATCTTAAAACACATCTGTGGCTTAACATTCAGCTTCCACAGAAGCTACGTGACAAATCTAAATCAGAAACCTATCACAAATGCTGTCTATGCAGTAGTCACACCTTCTACTCCATTNCAACGTGCCACTTCTTAATTTTCTTATGTTTTCCTCTCTGTTTATACCGTTCTTTTATTTTTCTTCCTCAAATAACAGTTATTTTTCGGGCTTGCTGAGTTATAAGCTGCCTACATACCTTCCTCATTTGGAATACGGAACTGGCCCTNACAACGTGCCACTTCTTAATTTTCTTATGTTTTCCTCTCTGTTTATACCGTTCTTTTATTTTTCTTCCTCAAATAACAGTTATTTTTCGGGCTTGCTGAGTTATAAGCTGCCTACATACCTTCCTCATTTGGAATACGGAACTGGCCCTTTTTTTTTTCTTTTCTGTCAAGAGTGCAGCAGATTAACAAAGAATTGTCTGCCAGCAGCCCCTGAGATCAGGGCAGAGGCAGGGGCTGTGGCAGCAGGGCTCCTTGCTGCTGGTCCCCTCGCTGCAACAGGAACCGCTGCCGCTCCCTGCAGCCGGGCCGCAGCTCATCACTGCGAAGCAAAAGTGTTCTGTTTGTGGGACCACGGGCCTCCTGATGGGGCGTTGTGGTTACACGAGGGCAAGTGTTCGCTTTTATCATTCTCCCCATTTAAAATAGCAGCTTTCACTTCCCCCTCCTTGCCAGTAGCTTGGGCTCCTTCTGAAAGCTGGGGACGTTCGTGTGAGCACGTGCAGAGCTCCTGCTGCTGGTGTCCTTTGGATACACAGCGTATTCTCAGCTGTGCTGCAGAGCTGCTGCCGTGCCTTCATCTATGTGCTTTCCAAATGGGTTATTGGTTTTTGTTGTGTTATCATTGACTTTACAGGTAGAAGTCAAGGTGTGTGCTGTGAGGAGATGCAGATGTTTCTTCCAAGCTGCAAACAACTGTTGATACAAGTGCAAGCGCATGATACAATGAGCAGTCTTCTCCATGAGTGGTTTGGCACCAGGCAGGTGGGCCAGGCGAGCAGTTTCCCCATGCTGAGAGCTGCTCAGCTTGGTGCAGGAGCCACGCTTCCAGCTGAGCGCTGTGCCCCAGGCAGCCCGGGCTATGTGCCTTACGGAAGGGCATGTTGCACAGCAAGGTGACGACAAAGGTGTTCCCTGCCGTCCTTACCAGGGCGTTTCACCTGCTTGTCTTTCCAACAGCTTCTCCCTTCCCTGTGCCTCCCAGCCTGTGGCAGCCCGGCGCTAGGTGGCACTTCGCGCTTGGCCGAAATTTCGCTCTTCACAGTAAGCGGCTTTAACGTCAACGGCAGAACTCGAGTTTTGTGTCAGTGAGAGTTGTTTTGCCTCCACCACGCTGCCGGGAGGATGAGTAGTTCCCTGCTCGCAATCTGTGCTCCTGTTGTGTTGCTGTTGGGAGTGTGATTGCGTGCTCTGTGCTGTGGTCCATCACTTCAGGAGCACAGCGCGCTCTGTGACCGCTGGGCAGGAGCTTGTTTACTTGGGATGTATACAGCCTCATTCCCCCGCGTGGTTACACAACTCTTAGGCAAGTAAAATGCCAGTATTGGCATAAAAATGATGCAAGAGCACAACATGTGTGACTCTGCCCTGTTTCAGTTCAACCTGAAAATGGCAAGCTGTTAGGGCCAAACTAAGTCTTCACCTACAGCTGGAGAGGGAGTTAAGAATTAGCACCAAATACTGGTTTTTTTGTTTGTTTGTTAATAAAGTCAAATGGCAATAGCACGTATCTGTATTGAAGCCACCCTGGTGATATTCCAATCTTAAAATAAGAATTTGCTCAAATATTTGGGAGAAGAAATTCCTTCTCATTGTGAGCTAGAGAAATAGAAAACACAGTCAGACCGAGATCCCCACAAGCATAGGAATGAAATGCTGGCCACAAAGTGAAAAGAAATGCCAAACTGCTGAATGCAATCTGGAAAAGATATAGGGAAGAATCTACAAATTACAGAGAGAGAAGCATGAAAACAGAGCAAGGAGAAAAATATGTGCTGTAGCTGAAGAGCTCCGCAAGGAGAGGGCTTACCTGTCATAGCCTGTGACAGAGGACCAGGAAAGGGAAAAAGCTATTGCAGAGGTGAAATAGAGAAGAAATAAGAGAACAAATAAACTGTGGGGTTTCTACCATAGGAGATAATGCACCACATTAAACACATTTTTTGGATAATGTTTTAACTCTGTTTGTACAGATGCTTGTACAGGTGGGATATGGTGTGATCACAAATGGGAACTCAGTAAGTACAGAACATTTTACAGAAACTTGGGTCATATTCTTAACTTATCTCCAGAGTTCCCCCTTTGTGTTGCAGCAATCAGTTTTGCATTCCCCTCACCTGCCAAACCAATTATGCACTGAATAACCAACAGGTGCTGCATATTGCATATCAGAAAGAGCTTATTTATTCAGGGCAGCCTGCTTTAACAGCTTCATCAGCACAGCAGCATTTACTTTTTGTTGTGTGCAAGTGGAGAACTGTTTGTTTTTTGTTTTGTTTTCTTCTTTGTTCTTTACGAGAGCCACATGATGCACCTGTATTGTGTTACAGTGACTGAGAATGCAAGACAGGCTGCACAGGTCCACAGGAATGTGTGAGTATTCTCAAATCAAATAGGGCCATAGCTCTTATATCCTATTTTTGACAATTTCATCACCTACTGTTAGCACTGTGAATATATGGAAATGCAAAGTACATCGTAAGATTCTGAGTATGGCATACACACTTCTAACTAGCGCGTGAGACAAATGAACAAGACTTGATAATTATCTTCCAGGTAAAGCAATCAAAAACACTACGTTAAGATAGTTATTTGTTTGTTTGTTTGCTATGTGATGAGATTCTCATTGTGATTTTTCTTCAGCCTGGGTGGTTAACTTGTAAGTTCCTCTGTGACTGAGTCAGTCCCCAAGGTGATATACCAGAGACCAAGTGTATGCATGTAGGGTCTCCTTGCTTTCAGGGGAGACACAGAAGTGCTGCCATTTCAGAAGTAATCAGTTAGAGTTATTCTGAATTCTACTGAATTCAGTGCAATAGAATTTGAACTTCTATTTCTCACTTTTTTGTTTTCATGAGGTGAATTTCACTATTTGTAGCATTTAATTCACTTGCTGATAAGGTCAGTTCCTTTCACTGGGCTTGAACATAAGTACATATTGCTGAAGCTTTGGTTTGATGTTCTGCAAGCTGGTTGTGTTAGCTTTGTTTATTGTCTTCTGCCAGGTGCAGTGTTGGGAAGGGTACAGTTGTACCTATAGGTGCTTGAAGTGCCAGTACCAGGTGCCCATGTCTCAGCTGCAGAACCATGGGATGTAGGCAAGGTGCAGCAGAGGTGGGCTTTGCAACACCAACTCCAGTGCACACATCACCACGCAAAAGGTATTGTGTCAAAAATACCTACTATATAAACTCTCTTAACCAGTGCAGATAAAGAAGGGTACTGTTGCAGAACCATAGGTGAGTGAATAAATAAGTTTCTGAAGGAGGAAGAATTTTATGAAAGGATTCTAGGGTAGCCAAATGTGACTATCAGCATCCCATTCCTCTTCTCTCTTCTGTGGTGACCAGCTTCAGGCTTACAGGTGGCAGTGCTCAGCACGGTGCTCTCCAGGCCTTGGCATTAGAATGGTCCCAGGATCAGGCTGGGATTGCCAAACCTTAGAAGCCACGGAAATTCTCCTCTCAAAGGCTGTTAACAAGTTTTGCCCTGACTCCCTCCCCAGAGAAGAAATCTGGGGTCCTGTTATCTTTCTGTGAATAGGTTTTTCTCATGTTTTCTTTGCTGCTTAACTACCTCTCCGAACACGCATACGTTGTAAGCTATGGTTTATTTTGCAGTAACCGTGTGAGTCAGTGTAAGTGATCAGACAATCTAGATACAGATAAGTGCTTTGAGTTGTTCCTGAATGCCCTAAGCACAACTGCAGGAGGGCAGATGCTTGAAAATAGCCAACTTTGAGCCCTGAACTAGCGCACCGTCTGTGGTCATACTGCCAATTTTCACATAGAATTTGGCCTGTTCTCAATACCCAAAGAGCATTGGGTAAGTATTTTTCCTGTAATTCAATATGGGAAGATTACATAAGAAGTGCTTGCCTCTCCACCCGCTGGTATAATTGCTTTGTTAGTAAGATGCTCAGATGTTTCCGTGCTGTTGAAAACTGGGTGCACAGCTGTCTGGAAATGACACAGAGATTGTACTTGTAGATTTGTAGATACATTGCAGCCCAATTCATTTGCATTTACCAGCATTCTTGTTGTCTTCCTTCCGTAATCATATCTACTCTTGGTAAAGTCACTTTTTGGGCAATACTTGCATAGCAGTCGTTCAGAGATGCTGGTGCTAAATTTTCAATTGAGAGTGCTGTTTTGAAGCTCACATGATGCTTCCTCATGTAAGATGGGGTTTTCTTCTATTTCTCACTACCCCCTAGCAATTTGGGTCCAAGTTCTTTATTTCTAGAAAGGGGGAGGGG
>PPHD01001055.1:0-25970 GCA_002909625.1 Bambusicola thoracicus | reverse complement strand
ACTTCAGTCTTTTCAGAAATAAACTGGCAAAATGCAATTACTTACAGTAAATTCTTGAGGGCTTTCCTTTAAAGTACTCCAGCAGTCTTTTCAGCTTTGAAACAAGTGCTTGGGATTTACCAAAGTAGCCTTTGCATCAAGTACAAAGATACATTTGTGGTCCCCTAAGAATCTGCCCAGATTGACTCAGTTGTGTCTTCAAAAGTATGTCTGCATGTGGTCACTGATAGATCTTACAGCTGAATTACCTTAAGCCTGTCCTTGAGAGGGCTAAGCTTCCTGCAGAGCTGGTGTGGGGCCAGACATGTTATTGTCTGAGGGCAATGCCTGTGATGAAGGCTTTTGGTCAGCAGGGAGACGCACATGGCAGCTGCTCCTGGTTGCTTCTTGCTGCTGGGGCTGCTGCCCATGTCAAAAAGCAGGTACTACCTTTTCCATACACAGTGAGTTCACTGTTTTGGTGGCCTGTAAGTGGATGGAAACATCTGATTGGAGTGAAGATGACAAAAATCAAGGGAAAAGCATTTCATGGCTATGTAACGTGTGGTTTGGGAATGCTCACAGGATCAAAAAAAGATTCTGGGGACAGCTTCCAGTCTTAAGTTTACTTTGTAGCTACTAGAAAGCCTGGCTTTACATCCCCGGGATACAAAGACCTCTTTGTCGCCCTTAGTTTACAAACACCACAACTAGAAGAGAGAGAGGCTGAGGGAACTGGGATCATTCCAGTTGGAGAAGGGGAACCTCAGGGGAAACCTTGTTGCTCTTTACAATGACCTGAAAGGAGGTTGTGGAGAGGTGGGAATCAGCTGCTTCTCCCAGCTAACAGCGATAGGATGAGAATGGCCTTAAGTTGCACCAGGGAGGTTCAGGTTGGGTATTAGGAAAAGTTTATTCTCAGAAAGTGTGGTGAGGTATCAGAACAGGCAGTCCAGGGGCTGTGGTGGAGTCACTGTCCCTAAAGGTGCTTAAGGAAAGGATAGATGTAGTGCTTAGGGACATGGTTCAGTGGGCAATATTGGTGGTAAGTGGATGGTTGGACTAGAGGATCTTAGATGTCTTTTCCAGCCTTAAAGATTTTACGATTATGAACTCAAGCTGCTAGAAAGAGAGGAGACTCCACTCAAACCAAAGCTCAGGTGAAGTGAGTGCACTTTCCTGGTCTGCATCTCAGTGGTCACATACACACTGGAAACAGCCCAGCTTCCCGTAACTGTTCATGCCCTAGAGAAGAATCGTGCCTGCTTGCTGATGGATATTATCTGCAATCAGTGAGCAGCCCATTCAGCCAAACAAAAAGCACTGAAGTGTGATCATATTTTAAATACTTTATTAAATGCTGAATTGTTGAACTTTTAAAAGGAGGAGAATGGAAAGCATAATTTCTTATCAGGACTCTTTACTGCAGTCTGGCAAGCCTGCCTTGCTTCTTCCCAGAGCTTGTCCCTCCAAGGCATGCTGTTTCTACAGGGAAGAGTGCTAGGCAGAAAGCCAAAAAATCTGAAAGATCTCATTGTACTCTGTACTTCAAAGAACTAATCTGAATCCAGATGAGTGGTCTTTGTGTGTTGACAGACAGAGAAAATAACAAATTAACAAAAGTGTATCCCTGAACAATGTTTGCCCCCAAAACTCTCAACCTGAAGTTATGGAGGTAGACGTTACCCAAATGGCTTTACCATGATGCAGTAGTAAATGTGTGTTTGTTGGCTGAGCTTTTGCACATCCTGGCTGGTCTTTGGGTCAGTTTGTGTTGGCCAGATGGGGGATCAGATGGGAACAGGAACAAGAGGTGGGGAGGAGGAAGGTGCTGACTTCTGAGTCAGCGCTGCTGCTGCGTGTTGGTCTGGAACTGCACTAACAGTGTGCGTTTGTATTGCAGTAACTCAAAAATCATCTCATTCAGCATTGGCGTATTTAACTTTTTTTATTTAAAAGGAAAGAGAAACCTTTACACACTTAAATACCTGTCTGCATTGTTTGTGGGATCTTTTAAACCTTTTCCTGGTATTTTATTTTACTTTAATACAACTGTATAAATAGTTATTGCTACTGATATTGTTAATATATACTGATCTGTTTCTGGTAAGTTTCCTGTAAGTATTTTTACAGTCATTTATAAATTGAACCCTCTATAGGTAAATTTATTAAGTGTATCCAACACATCATTCATATCGGTTGTCAGTGCTTTAGGGTTAAGGTAGTTGTCCCTCCCCCCTTGGTTTCATCTCTTCTGAGTGTTACTTGAAAGGGGAAGAAGAATGGTTCTTTTTTGCTCGAAGTTTCCAGTGTGCTGGGGAAACTACCCAGTGTGCTGTCTGTAGGCATCACAGCAGCTGGACAAGTTGACTTCTTCCAGTTTGGACACCTGTTGCCAGCCATCTGCTACATGTAACAAGACAAGTGGGTCTGGGACAAATGAACAGTGGAAGAAGGTAGGTGAGATGCAGAACTGTGCGTTTGCTGCCTAAGTGACAGCGGTTTCTGGCTGAATTCCTGGGCAAAAAAAATGGACAGCTCCAAGTGCTGTCTCCTCAACCACATCAAAAATGGGAAACCACAAGAAAGCTGCATCCTTTTTTTTCCAACATGAAGACCCCTGGCTATTGCCAGCGTTTAGGATTTACTGAGGAAGCAGTTAACAGTCTGAGCAGAGGAAAATGAGGTTGGTTTTGTTTCTGAGCTCTACAACTGCTTTAAAAAAAAAAAAAAGAAAGAAAAAACGTTGAAATTAGTGCAGGAAACTCAGCACATGGACACAAACTTCTGAGAGTAGCGAAGGGGAAATCAGTTGTGACTGGTTTCCATGCTGATGTATGGCAGACCTATTGGTGTAGCTTTTTATTCTGCCTTATTATAATGTACCCAAAAACAAACAAACAACAACAAAAAAAGAGCCTAAGTGCTACAGTGCCTGCAGAGGTATGGCTCTCTGCCTCCTCTGGGGCCCAGCACCAAGGCCCGATATCGGGAGGCTGCAGCCCCCACAGCAGCACTGAGTGGGGAGCCGGCCCCACTATCCGGCAAGGCCAAGCCCGGGGTGACATCCTGCGAGGGCAGATAAAGTCGGTCAGCCTGCTCCGGGCCGCAGAAGCCATTGCCCCGGCGGCTGAGGAGCCTGCGGCCCTGGGAGCGGGAGGCCTGGGGCGGGGAGAAGCTGCGCCCCGAAGCGAAGCTATAGAGGCCGGGAGCGTGTTGGGCCCGGCCCCGGGGCGAGAGGTGCTCTCGGGAGCGGTGGAGGAGAGCTCCGGCCGCCTCCCGCGGTTGCGGAGGGCTTCGCCCAGCCGCCGCCATTTTGCGGGCCGCGCTCCCCCCGCGGCTGTCGGGCCGATCCCTCCCATCCGCCGTGCCGCTGCCTCGCGAGGCGGCCGGCAGGGCCTCCCCTGCGGCGGGCGGGGGCCCGGGGCCGTGGGGTGGAGCGGGCCGGGCTGGGCCGGGTCAGGGCTGCGCTCCCCTCCCCTCCCGGGCCTCGGTACCGCGCCTCGGCCCCGTAGAGGTTCTCAGCTCGGCCCAGTGTCCGCACACCGGTGCCTATCAAACGCTAAGTAGGTAAGCGGCCCGCGCCCTTCCCACCCTCCAGCTTCTCTGTTTGTTTGTTTTTCCCCGGGACAGCTGTCACAAGGGATAGCGCTGCTATTTTGTTGCGTCTCGCGTTTCTCAGTGGAAACGCCGCGTGCTGGTGCCGGCGGTGGCTGAGGAAGGGAGGGCGGCGTGGAAGTTCGGTCGCTGCGGCTTTTCGCGGGAGGGCGGGGGATGCCGCATCCCTGCAGAGCGGTGCGGCAGCGAGGGGCTTCTTCGGGGCTGCTGATTGCGACGCGTAGTCTGCGTTCGGAGAAGTGTTTTGCTGTTTGCTTCGCAAACGTGCGTCTGCGGACAAGCCGTAAGCTGAGCCTGATTGAAAACTGAGGGACGGCATGGGGTTTTGTGCTGTAGGCATCTGTTGCTTCCTTCTGCCGAGCCTGACCAGCTGCCTAGACGGAGCCCGGGGCAGCGATAAGGCGCTGTGCGCCCCTGGGCAGCCACGGTTCCTCAGGGCTTCGGGTGCCCCAGCGCTGCCGTGTGAGCACAGCACAGGAGAGCACTGGGGAAGGAGTATGGCTGTGCTCAGGTGCTCAGAGATGCCTGCTGCCTCAGACCTCTTGTGGCAGTGTTCGGGTTGTGTGCCAGTGGAGGGCTGTTTCTTGGGTTAGTTGCTGTTGGGGTTATTCTCTGCTTTCTTGGCTCGATGAAGAGAAAATCAACTTGTGGTTAACTTGCAAGAATAGGAACTGTAGTAATCACTTCTTTCCACTTCGTTTTATCATTGTAACTCTCTGAAGTTGCTTCCTCTTTGCCTCACAGTAAAAACTATTATTCAGAAACACTTATCCCAGTTAGAGGGGAGATGAATGGTCATTTTTCCTGCCCCAGTCTGACTTTTAGCCTCCTGAATAAGTTGTCACCCTTGGGATGTTCCTTCGTCACTACAGAGAGTAAGATCACTATGAGGGATATAATTTATGAGCAGTCTGTGCAGACTTGCCAGCGCCACCAGGATTATCCTGAAAGTGGTGATAGTGAGACCCTGCGAGAAGATGTACACTCAGGTGTCTCCTACAGTGGCTTGCATGGTCTTTAATTTAAATAATACTAATAATTTAAGGAAAAAGAAAAAGAAAGGGATTTTCTTGCTGGAAAAAGAGTTTCTCTGCTTTGGTATTCCAAGAGGAGCTTGGTGATGTTGCTCAACTCACAGCTACTGCAGAACTGAGTTTCTGGTCTGGTGAATTTTAACGCTTTACAAATATTGACAACCTACAGGAGACATAGGCAAACATCAGTGCTCCGCTTTATTTCAAGGCACTTGTATGCTGCACTAGCTCCTTGATCTCTGTCTGTTGTCAGTCCTTGTGCCGGATTTCCACTGGTGATGCTAGAACTGTCTCTCCTTATGAACACAGGCTGGCGGTGGGCTGCAGGCAGCTCCTCCCAGCATAGCTAATAGAAGATAAGGCAGCACTATTCTTAAAAGCTCCATGCTTCTTGGCCTGCAGTTCCCAGCAATGCAGCTGTGACTGAGCTTTCAGGGATCCAAATCTTAATCTTCAGTCTGTGAACAGAAAATGATATATCATATGCAGCCAAAGCCAAGCTCTTGCCTTTCAGATGTATATATTCATTTTAGCATTGACTAGTTAATTTCTTATGTGTACTGTGAGAACAGAGTTCTGTGTAGACTATACAAGGCTTTGGTTTTGGATCTGCTCAGTATTGTTGATTGCATTAAAAGCTGTGAAATGAAGACATTTCTGCTTACACGAGAGGCCGGCCTGAATTCAGCCCTAGGTGTGATAAGGCTGTATGCCAAATCTGTGATTGGTTAGGTAATCCCATTGCAGTTATGTAATGCGTGCATCTCATTGCAGATGGGTCTGAGGGAAGTATTTGCTGTGATATGCAGCCCACCATGCAAGAGCCTGCATTTCTGGCAAATACCCATCGCTCTGTGATAGATAATCTGTGGTACACGTGAGTGTTTCGGGCTGTGCACAGCTCTGGGGTTGAAGGGAGAGATTCACATCTCAGCCCTCTGAGGAGCACCAGCAGCAGCTTTGCCACAGTGTGCTATTTCTCTCTTTGGGACTCACGTGGTTCACAAAAAATTGTGCCTGGCTGACTTTTACAGGGGCCCTTGGGATAAATTTCTGGGTGAGGATAGCCTGGAGGGAAGCATGGGAATGTTTGTGGCACTCTATGAAAGATGGTTGTAGACTGTGTTGTGGGTGTATATCCATGTTAGTTTTGATCTAGTGCTGGAGATAGGGATCGAGCACGTGCTGCTGACTGGTACAACCAGAGTCAGCCTGCTGCATGCTCATTTGAGAGAGTCCTGGGTTATGACACAGGAGCAACTCCATAAATAATTGAAATAGGCAGAGGTATTTAAACAATTCTGGTACAATTTTCCTTTAAAAGTATTTGCTTGTGTATTGGTAGACTTGCCTGTGAAGGCCTGGTCTGTGTGAGAAAACAGCCTGCATGGCTTAAACTGCTTCTCAGGAGGGAGAGAGGGAAAGTTCTAACTGTAATTAGATACTAGAGAGCTGTGTGAGGCTATGGCTCCTGTAGGGAGCATGTTGAACACGTTGCATGGCAGAGAGTCTCACCTCTGTGCAGTGCTGCAAGCTGGAGGAATTTGAGGTAGGGCTGTGCCAAAACAACCATTTTTCACCCTGCAGCTAAGGTAGAACATGGCCGGCTTCTTTCAGGAATTCAGCCTTGGAAATCTCTTGATGTGCCAAAACAAAGTTTGGTTCTCTTTTAAACAATTTGCAAGTTCTACCGGCAAAATTTAAGAAAGTAGTTAGAAGTGGTTTGTCGACTGCTTTACTTACTGCTATCTTTTCATTGCTCTCTAGTAGATAATTCTTTTGAGTGGACATCCTAAATAAATCTAGGTGAATGTATCTTCTGTTGTTTTCTTTTAAACATACAACATTTAAGGCAAGGCCCGCTTGAAGTGACAGCCATTTTTCCTGGGAAGAAGAGATAGCCAAGGCTGCTGGACAGATCCAGATGCTGCAGCTGCTCAGGCCAGGTGAATTACAACAGCATCACAGTGTTGTTTACTAAAAGCTTTGGGCGTAAATAAATGTCATGAGTCACAGGGTTTATGCTACACATGAATGTGTGTGTGCTGGATGCAAGGGTGTGAAATAGGGCATACAAGATCTCACCTTTGCTCTAAACTGATTTATTTGCATTTGTAGCTGGCTGTTGTATTCTCTCCGATCCCTGCCGACAGGAAAATGGAAGCTGGGGAGGCTCCTAAACCCATTGGTGGTGTGCACGGATCCATCCACAGTGCTGTATGAGGCACTGGTTTGAGAATGGGGAACCTCAGCTTTGTCACTGAGCTGTTAGATTATTTACAGCAGGCAAGTCAGTCTGCCTTTCCTTTAGCTGCTGTCTCTAATGGGAGAAAACACCCTGACTTCCTTTCAAGGGTACTTTAGGACTTAAACTTGTCAAAAATTAATATGTAGAGTTAACACTAGTGTGATGAGTTGGATCACTGGTCATTGTTCCGTGTGGATCCCTCATTAACTGGAAAGTGCATCATTAGCACATGATAATGCAAAACTGGGAGAGGCCAAAGTTGCACAAGGCAAGATGCAAGCCTAAAGGGTGTTAAGATGACTTATTTCCTATACATCTTTCTTGAGGGTAGGGAGTACCTTGCAAATAATTTTGTATAGGCATGGAGAAGCTACAGTCCTTGGTCAAATTTGTCTAGCTTGCCAAACACATAGTTCCTGTAAGGGCTACTCCTTCTACGACTGTTATAAGGAAGAACAGGAATGGTAAGAAATACAGACTGCTTCCCAGTAATGTTAGGAGAAGATGTAAAACTACTTTCCAGAGACAAAATTCTCAACACTAGGGTGTGTCTTCTGCTGATGCAAGCCCAGCTATGTTAGTGGGGAGGCCTGGAGTACATTGGACAACTCTTTGCATCCGTCTAACTGCTCTGGATGTTGTTTGGAGGTGAGAGGTAATTTTACACTGAAACAAATCACAGGAGTAATGTCTCTGGATGCACCCAGACTGAGGTCCTTATCCAGTCTGTGTTGGCAGCCCCGTACACCAGGGCTAACTTTGGGTTTGAACACTGGGCTTCCTTCTGAGAGGAGCTACGTGTAAATCAGCTAGCATATGTAACGGGGCTGTAGAAGTTGCTCTTACAGGCAACGTATTGTTAGCCCAGTAAATGCTGTTCCTTTTATGGGTATCAAAACCAAAAAGGATTCTAGCATTGGTTAGAAATAAGTAGGGCAGTTTTACTGAGTCTTTTGATGAGCTGTTTTTAAACATTAGCATCTGCATGGGGAAGAAACACAAAAGTAATTGAAACCCAGTGCCATGTTCTTTCTGGGCTGATCAGTAATGGGAAAAGAGCTCTTGTTATTTCATGATAGATTGAGTGCACGCAGCTTAGGCTGTTAAAGAACATGGAAACAAGTTGTTGTTTGGTGGTTTAGTGTTTTTGATGTGTGAAGAATGAGTCTGTAGAAGGATGTACCAAGGAAGAATCGATACTGATAGACTTTGAAAAATTTTCCCTGCAACAGCATGGTAGATGAATGTGAGCTTGGTAAGTTTGTGTTTACCCTGATGCAAAGGATTTTGTAGCTTTTGTCTGTCACCCCTAGGAAATAGATATACAGCCCTGAGTAGCAGGGGGTTCATCTTTTTGGGAGAGTAGGAACACTGTTTTGGGCTCATTGGACTTAAATTTACAGCAGAGTATTCACAAAAGAAGTCTTGGAGACAGACTGCAATGATAGGTCAGGATTAGAGAAAGAGATCTTTGAGTCATCTGTTTATAATTGAATAAATGCTTATGAAAGTACAGAGGCAGAGGATGTAGTGAAACAAAAGAGGAATGAGGAAGGAGCCCTATCAGCACCACAGGACTTTGAGGGATCCTCCCATGTAAATGCTAGAGGAACAAGTGGAGATGGGAGGAGAATTAGGAGGAGTTCTAATTGCAAAAGGTCTGGGAAGGGCAAGATCAAGAAGGAGAGGATGATTAGAATGTATGATGGTCATAAAGGATGAATTTCGAACAGCAGTTCTGAAAGTTTAGGATTTTGGTCTCATAAGAGCTGTTTTAGGGGAAGGACCTGGGTTAAATGAGATCTCAAGAGGGAGGTAAAGGAGGACTCCTGACCATGCTTGGAGCTGTGCGGATGGAAGCAAAGATGAAACAGCAGTAGGTAAAGGGAAATCGAGGGTAGGGTTTTAATATTGAAATTGTAATGTGTATTTTTATTGCAAAGGAAAAAGAACCAAGTAAGACATGATTCACAGAGGACATAAGATGTCATAGGGCAGGCATGGGGAATTAGAAAGGAAAATTAACTGTTTGGTAATTGGAAGCAAAAAGAATGTGAAACTGTATTTGGGAACTGAGTTGAGGAGGTAAGTAAGATTACAAGTTATAAGTAAGCTAGTGAACACATGAGGAGTTGTGTACTGTCCCGATAGAGATTTGACTAGGCTTCTAATTTCAGTCTGGCAAGATAAGGAATATACACTGAGAACTTGGCCATTGCTGTTTTCTGACTGGAGAGGGCTGAAGGGCTATGATTTCATCTAAATGTTGTTAAGCTCTTAAAATAAGAACAAAAAAGTCCTTCATTTATAGCTCCTTTCCTTCCAACAGATGTTTTTGTTTTTGAATTCCTAAACTACATATAGTTTTAATATTTCTGTATTACCTTTACATTTCAAGCTGAGTTCTTCAGAGATTTTTAGCCTCTATCATTTGTCTCGTTGGGTTCTGTGAACTTGCAAGAACATGTGAGAACAGAATGATTTCTCAGCCTTCTTATTTCTCGCTTTTATTTCTCTATATCCCCTTGTTAGTCTCATTGTTTGTTTTTCATGCACTTGTAAGTGTAAACTCTTCTGTCAGCAAGCCAAATACCATAAACTTTCACCAACACAGTTTCAGAAGTTAATGAATATCTTTCTTTGTTTTGCAGATGAGATCATTGAATGCTCTTTTTTTGCAAGAGGTGGTCAAAGGAAATGGATAGCTATTCAGACTTCAGTGCACAGAACCTCTCATCGTCAGCTAATATGTCTATTTCTTTGCGGGAACAAGTTGGACTCAATGCCACCGGTGGTCCTCCTTCGATGTCAATAAGCAGACTTTTTCCAGCCCTATTAGAATGCTTTGGAATAATTCTTTGTGGCTATATAGCCGGAAGAGCCAACATTATCACATCAACTCAGGCTAAAGGACTAGGAAATTTTGTCTCCCGTTTTGCACTCCCAGCTTTACTGTTTAAAAACATGGTGGTACTTAACTTTTCTGATGTAAACTGGTCCTTTCTGTACAGTATTTTAGTTGCCAAAGCTGCCGTGTTTTTCTTAGTCTGCGTTCTAACACTGCTGGTAGCCAGTCCTGAGAATCGATTTAGCAAAGCGGGTTTGTACCCTATTTTTGCTACACAGAGCAATGACTTTGCACTGGGATACCCAATAGGTGAGTAGTTCCTTATGCTTTCCTTGTCAAAAGTGTTTTTAGTGTTGTAGATATTTTTGCTTTTCTTTTATTTTCCATTATTTGAAATTAACTTTTGAGCTGAAGTTAGGAGCTACCTAAACTTTCCTAAAATTTACCTAAACTTTACCTAAAACTTACATTTCTTGATGAAGCTCATTTTAAAAATGAAGAACTAATCCTCAGGCCATGTACAGGTGTGTGTGTTGGGGTGGGTGGAGCAAAGCTGTCAGCTAGTGTGAACGAAACCATTTAAAACAATCCAACTCCTGTTGTCTAGCACTATGTGACTTAAAAATATATATATTAAAATATTTCAAAATTGGTGTAGATAACCCTATGTGTTGTGTAGGTTAAGATAGCCTAATGGATAATTGTCAGTTACCCTCCAGAAGAATATTAATTGCATTGCGAAGTAGGAGTCTACCTGTAGCCTCTGAAATAGCTGTAGTGGGGTTTGGTACTAGTTTGGCATTAATCTTGGTCTATCTCAGGGAAGACACAGCGAGAATGTTGATGTCTACTGGTTGTGGAAGTGTGCCTCACAATCTCTTTAGAGCAAACTTTTGTGTTAATTTATGTGGCCAATCAAGTTCTATCCCATAATCTTTGTTTTCTCACAACCAATGGATGTTCCTTGGGATATGATCTTGAAGGAAGTCAGTCTTTTAAAAGGAAGATTACTGTGTGATTTGTGGTGATTTGTTTGTCTCAAATAGGAATTTTATGCAGCTGTGATACCTTTTTCAGTAAGAGTAACTAAGCACTAGTCCAGTGGACTTAAATGGGGGCGGGGGGGGGGAAGAAAGAGAGGGGTGGAATACAATTCATACTATAGCTTGTAGAGCTGTGTACTTTTTTTCTTGTAAGTCTGCATTTGGAATTCCAAGCTATATCAGTTATTAAACTTGATTTTTATCCAAATCTGCAAGACATATTTTCTTCCCTTTTGGTAAACAAGATATTATTTTCCCTATTATAGGTTTTCTTAAGGGCATATTTATATGCTTTTTAGCCATATATACTATGATTCTTGAGAAGTGCTCTGGAGTTATCGCAGGCTTCTCCCACCTGCTGCTGTCTGTAGTGCTTCTTACCTGCCTTGGGAAGATTCTGTGTTCCAGTGCTGCCTCTCCCCATGCTGGCCTGTGTAGCTGGTGCCAAAAGCACGCTGCAGGTAGCAGGAGTTTCCAAATACACCTTGAGTGCATGCTGTGTGGAGAGGATGGCTGGGTTCAGTGGTATTTGCTCCTTCCTGAAGAGAGGATGATCTGTGCCTCTTAAGTTCTCTCGATTACAGAATGGAAAATACAGATACAGAAGAAAAGCTCAAACATTCCAGATTGTAAGTGACAACAAGTAGCTCCACATTTTAGGGAACTTGAAGAGCTAGCAGTTTCATTCACCTGGTTTCAGGCAGCATGCTATAGAGAATCTTGAATCTCTATTCTTTTAAGCTTGCTGGATGCATATAAAATACAGACAAATGCAATTGCAACCTTTTTTCCCTCAGTTGCATCTCCTGAGACTTATTCCTCTTCTGGGAAATGTGAAGTATGTCCCAGACAGGGCTGTGAGGATTACCTCTTTGTTTCTTGGCACTGGATTAAAATGCCAGCTAGGGTTTCTCTGAGGCTCTCTGAACACGTTTCCATTGCTTCCCTCTACTTAAAACATTATTTCTGCTTTGAATGACTTTCTTGTCAGATTACATTTTCTTTAAATATTCCTCAAGTTATAATATATGATTCATCCTGCTCTATGTGCAATCTATCCAAATTCACAACATTAGAAGCATTGCTGGCATACCTAACACAGAAGTGGCACTGTAGGCACTGCAGGGTTCTTTGTTTCTTAGAGCTGTTTATTTCCTTTTTCCTCCTTTCAGTTCTCCCACCCCAAACTTTTACCAGTTCTCAGCATTCTGTTGCATACATAAACTATTCACCATTAGTGTGTCACTTCTGAAGTGTGTGCAAGGCTGGGCAGGTGGAGTGCCTTGCTTGTTTCCTTTTACTTGTGTGCTAAGTAGTATTTTGAGCAAAACCTCATCTTCGAATGGGTAGCTTTTTAATTATGCCTTTAAAAGTCATATGCTTCACTTTAAAATAGCATAGAAAAAGAATTTAGTAATGACAGTTCTGCATATTGCAGTAAGACAATTTTAAAGACAATTCAAATGGTTCAAAGAATACAAAATTCAGACTTTTTATCCAATGTGATTTTTTTTCTTGCAATAATTCTTGCTGTTGAAAAAATCTGTGCATGGGGAAAAAAAAAACTAACTGTATAGGAAAATAAAAATGAAGATTAAGTTTGCAGAGCTCACCACCTTGCTTTTCTCTAATCCCTGTTACAACAGTTCTGCGCTACAAAGTGATGTTGGTTTGGAGTGAAAAAGAACTGGTACAGTAGTTTGGCAGCATCCCCCTGATGTAAATACATTTGCTAAGAGAGAAAGTTTTGTCTGTTTGGTTTGTCCTACTGGGTGAGGTGGTACAACTCTGGGAGAATGGATGTGTCTGATCTCTGGTGCTGTGTTCTTAAAGAGCAGATGTAGCAGAAGCATTGTGTGGACGATGGCTCCGTTACAGCAGCTGTAATGGTGCTAAGTGCAGTAAGCATTAACAGCTGGGAGAGATGTGCTTTTGAGCAGCTGAGATGTGGAGAACTGGGGGGAAAAGCTTACTATCATTGTGATTGGTGGAAATTGAAGTCCCTTTTTCAAGATTTTCTATATAAAGCTTTTTTGTGTGTCTACACAGATTAGCCTAACTGCCCAGAACTATGGGAAGCTGTGGAATCAAAGAGTTGAAATAAAAGTATTCAGATTGTGAATTTTTTCACAGCACTAAGAAGTTCCAGTGTTCCACCAGCACGCCTTGTCTCTTATGGAAACTCTTTCTGGCAGTGCTGTCAATATACAGATTAGCAAAATAGAAGCAGAACTATTTCTTTCTAGATCTGCAATGTATGTATTCACAATTCCTGTCTGTAAAACTGCCAGGAATCTTTGTTAGCTGCAGTTACAGCTTTGTGAAACAAGAATAGTGACAAATACTTAGAAGAACGTTGTTTACAGATAAGACTGGTCCAAAAAGGCAATGCAGCAAAAAAGTGTCATGAACACATGGAGTTATTTTTGTTGTGTTTTTTAATGTAAATGTTGAATATTTGTAGAATCGTTAAATGTTGTTGGGTAAGTTAATGTGTTCAGTACACAGCTGTGGCCTAATGGTGATGTCCCCTTATATCGATTGTAAATTCTGTTACTTTTAAAGGACAGTGAAACAACTTTTCTCTAGTTTCAAGGCAACAAAAATTAATTTCAGTATTAATGAATTTTCATACTGAAATATTATCACTCATGACTCTTCATTTCCTGTTTTCTAGTTGAAGCCCTATACCAAACCACTTACCCAGAGTATCTCCAGTATATTTACCTAGTGGCTCCAATATCTCTTATGATGCTAAACCCTTTGGGGTTTATCTTCTGTGAAATCCAGAAGTGGAGAGACAATCGCACTGTGTCCCACAGCAAAATCAAAATAGTGGGCCTAGCACTCCTTCGAGTTCTGCAGAACCCAATTGTATTCATGGTCTTCATAGGAATTGCCTCAAACTTCATTCTTGGCCAGAAAATTCCCGATTACCTTGAAAATTTTCTCGATGGACTGGGCAGTTCATTTTCTGGCTCTGCACTTTTTTACCTTGGACTAACCATGGTGGGACAAACAAAAAAACTGACTAAGGGTATGTTTGTTGCACTGATCCTCCTCATCACAGCTAAACTGTAAGTTCAATTTATGTACTTTCATAATTTTGCTTTGTAAAGTGTTACTGGATGTTTTAAGCTCCAAATATGTTGGTCATACGACTTTTCTCTCCAGTATTTCATCTAGATATTTTATTTGCTGCAGTTCTACAATTAGTGTAATAGAAATATTTTGTCACTGTATTTAGACTGTAAAACTGGGAGACATGCTTGAATATCATCAGTACAGCTAGCTAGGAAACTTACTACAAGTAAGCAGTACCGTGTCGATTATAAGTTTTGTAAGAATGTGAGAAAAATGATTGCTTATGGAAGCTTGTGCAAGGCTTACGTAGGAAGTCCATGTAACATCTGGGATATTGCTGAAGGCAGACAGAGGAACATGAATGGAAGGTTTTTTTGTAGGATAAAACTTTTAACATGGGATACTTGGGCTTACACCCTTGTTCTGTGTCAAGGCAGTTCGCTGAAGTTGATCCGATTCTCAAGGTTGCTGACTTCTGTATGGCTGCTGTTTCTTTAACAGTTGGAAAATAAGTTATGCTTTTATATTTTGCCTTTCTAAATCTGAAGTTAGTGGAAGAATGCTTCTGCACAAATATGTAGTAAAATGTGTTGATAATCCAGGGATCAGTGTAATTTCTAACACTTTTGTGTGTGTTTTAACTTGTGACAAGAAAATTTGAAACAGCTTATAGATGTCATGATTCCTTTTCTGCATAAAGAAGAGTCTATTGCTCTGACTTAAATGAATGACTTCTTTCCCCTTCTCTTTTCAGACTTATGATGCCATTTCTCTGTAGAGAAATGGTGGAACTCCTGGACAAGAGTAGCAGCACAGTCAACCACACCAGTTTATCGAACTATGCATTTCTTTATGGAGTTTTTCCAGCAGCACCTGGCGTTGCAATATTTGCAACTCAATTTAATATGGAAGTAGGAATTGTATGTAGTCATTTTTTTCCAAGCTTGTGCTAACTTTGTGCTTGAGTTTATTGATTAAATATTTATAGGTATGGTAGAGTATTTAATAAATACTTTTCTGAAGAACAGACTCCTTAGATTTCAAGTCTGAGCTGTATTGCATGTTAATAATCAACCAAAATACTGTTTCCTGCTGTCTCAGGTTTTTTGATAGTGCACATTCTTAAATAAATCCTTACACTTTTCTTCTTCATGACAATAGTAGGAAGAACTAGGATAAATTTAAATGAAAATATTTTGCATCTTTGTTTTTTTTCTTTTTTCAAAGGTCTTATTTTTGGTCTACTGTTTTAGTCAGAAATAGGAACGTTGTCTCTGATTTCACTGACGAAGTGAGATGAATTAGCTTCATGCTGATAGCTTATAGGAGAACCTGTGCTTTAGCTGATTATTTTGTATAGCAGTCCAATTAAATCTCGTGGTAGAAACACATTTTAAAAAGAGGGTATCAAATATCTGTTCAATGTTATATTTTAAGTTTATAACTTCTTTTTTTTTCCACTTGAAGATTCTGAAAATAAAACCTTTCAAGGTAGAAATTTGTGCCCAACCAACTCAGGAAATCTCTTTAAATAGTGATCTGAAGAATGAGTAGAAACTCACGCTTCCATCACTGCAAATAGAACCAATTGAAATGTAAAAAAATGACTTCTCATGAATTTATACATATTACTGTTAATATAACTGAGTTTAATTATTTATGGTGTGAATCTTTGCATCCAAAAGTATACTGTAACATTGTAAGTTCACCTCTAGGTTAGAGTCAGTATCACTAACACCCATGAAAAATCTCAATAAGCATTTGCAGTCAAGAACTCTGTATTCCCACTACTTCAAAAATTTGTTGAAACATATGTATGTACAAAATGGATACCTTCCTCACTCAAATGCTAACTAATTTGTCATGGAAACAACTCAATTATCTGTTTAAAGCTCTGAGCTTAAGTTGATGTTTCAGTTTTGCCAGAGGTTGTATTTAAAAAAAAAAAAAAAAAAAAAAAAAGACTATTTAACTTGAGATTTGCTTAACTCTGTTCATGTTCTGTTTGACTCTTTGCAGATTACCTCAGGCATGGTGATAAGCACTTTTGTGTCTGCACCTATCATGTATGTTTCTGCATGGCTTTTGACCATTCCATCTATGGATCCCAACCCATTGGCATCTGCGCTCCAGAATGTTAGCTTTGACATAAGTATTGTCAGCCTTGTTTCTTTGGTAGGTGTTGGCAAAGTGAACTACCATTGCACGCTAATATCAGGGAAGCTTTAGTACATAAGAAGCAAATCGAGTCAAGATTTAAGATGAGATTGACATTTCATCATTGGATCCTGTTGCAGAAGGATGAAGGAGGAGCTGGGTTAAACAAAAAAATCTGAAAAGCTGCACTAAGAGGGAAAGCAACCTGAAGTGCTTGGATATCACAGTCATGCAAGCTATGTAAAAACTTCTGCTGGAATTGAGTTTAAACTCCTGAAATGTTAATGAATATTTAATTAATGAAGTAACAATAAGAATATTTAACTTGGAAGTTTTAATTTAGCTTTATCAAATTCCTTTCCTCGCAGTTCTGGGTGTCTAATCCTGAAAAGGTATACTGAAATCTCAAAAATCTGATGTGAATTATGTTTTGATTTCACAGGCACTATAGATAGTGTGCTTAGTCTTTTAACTTCAAATAAAAGCTTCCGTGTTGGAGGAAGCTGATAACTTCTGAAGTTGGTGTCACACTGAGCCTTTTGTCACAAAACTATCCCTCAGGAGAAGCAGCAAGTAAAAGCTGCCTCTTGCCATCACTAATTGTGTTGGGAGATTTAGAAAGGACAGGGTGAAAAGACTGTTAAATTCCAAACTTCCAGGCTATTCTACTTCTGTTTATGTCTTGGGTAACAACCAGACTCCTGCACGCAGTAGGCAAACCCTTGCTACTCCCTGGGAAAATTTCATCATCATGAGAACACAACAACACATAGCTTTTTCTAAGGCATACAGATTTGCAGCAGATGGTTGTTAAGCTGACTGTAGCGGTCATGCTGCTAAGAAACTTCTCAAGAAGATTTGTTGTATATTTAATTGCACCAAAGTTTGCCAGAGTATTCATCTTGCTCTTTTGTTATTATTGTTGATGTTTTGTGCATGTGTGTTGGTCTCACATTCAATTTTATCTTGTCTGTTACAGATTTGGTCTCTTATTGTTGTTCTTCTCAGTAAGAAATACAAACAGCTTCCTCATATGATTACAACAAATCTACTTGTTGCTCAGGTCAGTAGTAAAAAAACATTTTCCTTCTTTTTATTGTGTGTGTGTCTTATTTTCAACACTTTTGCAATTTGGTTTCTACAGCATATCTTTGTAGCTATGTAAAGTGAGCAGAATAATCTAATGTGTGACTTGTCTGAACAGTTTCTGTGACTTAGGAGCCTTGAAGAAAATGGCAAGGTGACAGTTTGTTTTGATCGTACAACTCTCGTAGAGCAGCGTCTCAAACAGGTCTATAAGCAAACAGAACAACAACTGGCTTCTGCAGTATATTTTTAGTGTTATAAACTACTGCCAAATAGCAGCACTAAGTGCACTTCCAGTTCAGTTTATGCCGCTCTGAAGTCATCAGTGCCATGAGAAGCAGCAACGTGTGTCCGACTCTTGGTGACCTGGTTCAGGGAGTGAAGTAGGAATCTAGTCTGAATGCTGGTTTAGCTACCTGAAGTGACTCGCTGAGGGATCAGACAGGTGCCAGTGCTGATGCAAGGAAGGGGCGTGGGAATGCATGGCTGGTGGCTAGGGAACAGCAAAGCCAAATAGCTCAGACTTGGATTAATTGTAATTGTTATTTAAGCTGAGGGAGAACTATAGAGTACATGCTGCTTCCTTCCTTGGAGACAGCTGCATGACTATTGGAATCAGTGAGTTTAATACACCTCTGCAGTGGATGCTTTTTGATGTGGTGTTTTTGTTTGCTTTCTAATAATAAAGTGAACTATGAGATCTGATTACTGTCACATTTCAGAGAAGAAAATCACATGTGAGAGTTGCAAGTGGCTCTTGTCTATAGCAGCATAAAGCTCGCTTTAAGAGTATTTTTGAGCCCATTTATTGGTATTTTCTTAGTATTCCAACCTATTTTATCAGATTACTTCAGTACCAAAACTCTTGCAGGAGACTGAAAGCTTGTACAATTCTTGGCTGATCTGTTGACCTCAGCTCTCAGCTTCATGTTCAAATCATTCCAGGTGAATGGTTTGTACCTAACAAAAGCTTTGCATCTTGGCTTAATATTTATGTCTTGCAATAATCATATATACTTTCTATCCTGACTTTTCTTACTCTGTGTTTATCTGAGTGTTATAACTGTTGTCAAAAAAAAAAAAAAAAAAAAAAAAAAAAGAAGCAGAGGGAGAATGCCCTAGTTAGTGATGTAAGCATTATATTGAGTTTATTGCTGTGCTATCTAATTCATCAGATTACATTGCGATGGTGTTTAGAAACTCATAGCAGCTATATTACACTGTGTTCATGTTTGAGGGTTTTTTATGTGTGTTTTTGTCATCCTGCTCCCCGAATTTAAATAATGTCATCTTCTCTTTCTTTTCAGTTTGTTGCTTGCATTGGAATGGTGATATGGAATTTCACTGTTAAACAGAAAGATGTAACTGTGCAGATCCTAGTATTTATATTTCTCTACAGTTCACTTTATAGCACCTACCTGTGGACAGGTATGATTTTTCTAGGCAGAACTAGATATGATATAAAAGGTTGATGTACTGACATAATTTGATTGTTTTCTTCAGAGTAATTGTTCCATTCACTTGTATGTAATTCCACAAACAAGCACTTAAACGCTGTGCCAAGCTGAAGCCCTAGCAATGCAGGGCTAAATGTCAGATGCTGCTTCTGCTATTCAAAGCTCATATATAGACACGTCTGGTTTCTCTTTGCCAGTTACAGTACAAGCCTTGCTGGCTTATGAAGAAAAAAAAGTCAAGAACCTGCTCTCAAAGCAGAAGCAATTACAAATAGAGTAAATGGGGATGGGTTGCCCTTCAGCTACTCAAAAGCTTACTGCCAATTTTTAATTAATGCAGAATGCAAGACTTTAATTTATTCAGCATTAAGGAGATCTTAAAACCTTATGCCTCAAAAAACAGGAAAAACAGAATGAAGGGAGAAACCAAAGGAGCTTTAACATTTCTTCCCTGTGGCAACTGCAATTTCCAAAAACAATGTATGTGTTCTGCAGGTGTAGGTGATTAATGAAGAGATTAGTTGTAGTAGGCAGATTCGAAAGATATATGAAGGAACTTGGGGAACTGTTTGGGTGTGATTAAAACAGACTTCCTATACCATTCCTGAGTCCAGAAGTGGAAAGGTTTATTTTATGTGATGTTTTTGTGCAGTAGGTTGTGTTTGTTTGGCTGAGATAGAAGACAGCATATGATTAGTACAGTCTGATGTAAATACTAGCTTTGCTTTAACAAAGAAATTATTATTGGGCTTGGGAATGGAATAGACATTTGCAGAAGATACTCCTATATATAGTTACTTCTGTAAAAACACATTACACATTTTTGTGAAATTTAGCATTGACTTTACAAATGACTCATCTTTTTTTTTTTAACATTAATGAAATAGTCACTTGTGTCTTAAGTATTCTTACGGCATCTTTTAAATACTTGTAAACCTTCCTAACTTCCTAACTTGTAAACCTTAGGTGGGAACAAACTGTGATAGAATTTCTTCAAAGTTTCATTATTCACGTGATTTATTTTTGAAGTTATGTGTTTCTCTTTTACTTTCTCAGAATACAACTAGGAAAAAAAGACTATTTTGGAATATTTGAGGTCTGAGAGGCACACTTTGGTTACTAAGCAGGTCACACACTAGAGTGTCTAGAGTCTGTAATTTTCAGTTCTCTTTTTAATAATAAACAAGGCATTTCTTTTGTTCTTTGTAGGTTTTTTATCTTTCTCTTTGTTTCTGTTGAGGAGGAGAGAAACAGTAAAGATTCCCATTGGGTTTATCATCATAGCTGGATGGGGGTAAGTTAGTTCAGAGGTTTACCTGTAGGACTGGTGAGAGCAAGCCAAATATGTTACTTTGTTCATGTTTTGCACTTTCAGAGTCCCAACGCTTCTGGTGGGAATCTTGTTAATAGTTGGTGAACGTAACAGCACTACCATTGACTCTGCCTTTTTCTATGGAAAGCATCAGGTATGAGTACGTTCTGTCACTGTCTCTTCTAACTTTTGCCATATCCAATACATCATTAAGAAATTGTTTTCTCTATTTGATTCTTATGTAAGTAGCTTTCAGTCAAAGTGCAGGCTACTGTAACAGTATCATTATACAGTGCTTACGGATTGCTATAAAAATATTTCTGTAATGAAACATTAGAAAAACTTGTTTGAGCAATGACCTTCAAGTTTAGACAGCTATGACTAAGAAAGAGAGGGAGTAGGCTTCCAAAAGAAAAGTCTTAGGAGTAGTAATGAATTGCAGAGCTCCCTTCTTGGTGACTAATTTGTAGTCTAGCTTGATAATTATCTAAAATTGACACCATCCAATAGCTAATTAATGCTTCTTAAGCTGTAGTAGATAGGATCTACATTACACTGGTAGCAGTGACTGCTTGCGCTGTGGGAGAATTCTCTGCACAGTCAGGAGTTGAAAGTCCCTAAGGCTGAAATAGTGTTTTTACCAGTAAGTAGTTTGTCTTTAGTAGAGGATGTGATCTGTACTAGGGTAGCTAGTTGTTTTGTTTTCCTTCTTCCTTTCTTATGGATAGACAGAATATGAGTTGCTCAGGATTGTTTGTGTGGTGCTTTCACAAGTAACAAAATAGCTTCACAAGGGACGGTGGGTACTGGTGGCAGATGATTAGAATGAAAGGTTCATTAATGAGACGTTCCCTGTTGGAGAAAGCATCGAAATTTGAGCTGCGCTGGAGGGTCGGTGACAAGTGCATTCCTCTTGGGGAATTAAAAGGTACCTAAACAGAACTTAAAATGCAACAGTAATGGTCCTGAGGGGAAAAGAATATAATGACCAGAGGGTGTTTTTGGATCTCATGGGAAATAGGAATCCCCATGAAAAACAGGAGGGGAAAAAATGAAAATGGAAAAAAAAAAAAAAAAAAAAAAAGGGGAGTGGGGGAGGAGTAAGAGAAAAAGGAGGAAAGGGGAGGAAAATAAAAGTAGCTGGCTTACTCATGAAAAGAAAACTTATTTCATGTAATGAGTTCTCCTTCACCTCCAATGCCACGAGGTGGAAGAGCAGAAAGCTGTCTCTGTGGATGCATTTCTTACTGTATTTAGGAAGCTGCAGAAGTTAGAAAGAAAGATATGCGCAACAATTTTCCTTTGGTTTGCATTTAGGTATATCCTTTCTTTTATCTCTTTTTTACTTAACAGATAATCACCACAGCAGTGGTCCTGTTCATCAGCATATTGATGTCAGGCATTTCACTTATGTGCATGAACAGAAATAGACAAGAGTCAAACTATGAGGTACTGAACCCATATTCGCCTCATGGCCAAGTGGAAGGGAATGAGGGGAATCGAGTTTCAGCCACTGTGCCTCAACCTTCTGCAGGGTCTTCTGCACGATCTTCTGCAGGGTCTTCTGCGCAACCTTCTCCTGCACAACCTTCTGCAGGTTGTTCTGCACAGCTGTCTGCAGAAAGAGGTATAGAAAGTAGCTTTGTAAAAACAAATAAACAGCTTATACTGTAGGGATACAAAAACTAACAAAACTGTTCCAAATTCTGACCTGGGAGGGATTGTTGTTTACAACTTCAAATGTGAAGTTAGTGAGAAAGAAAAATCTAGATATAGCTGCCCAAGGACTTAGGTTTATGTTTCTAGGGAAGGTAAGTGTCATAGGTTATTTACTCAATAAACTGTCTCTCTGAGATGAGTTATAGGCGTACGTTTCTACTCCTACAATGTTGCTACTCCTTGTTTGACTTTGGCTTTCCTACTTCCTCTGTGTTTTTCTTCTATCTAAAAGCACCCGTGTTGCTTCTGTCATGGTAGTGCTACGTTAAATATTTCTTTGTATTTGTAATATAATGCATATACTCCCTCAGCAAATTGCAACAATTGTCTGCTTTCCCCTTTTAGATTATTTGTGGATATATTGGAGTATAGCATATAGTGTTATACTTGGAAAGTGAATTATGGTGGTGAAGGAAACTAACTATCCTATTATGCTTAATAGGTTGCTGTTCTTGTCAAGCAGCAAATGAGGAAATATCCTGTGCTAAGGAGGGCAAAACAGTGCCAAATGCTGCTGAAAACAAGGTTCCTTCAATTGAGACAGGTAAAACAGCAGTGTATCCTTGTTTTCATATTACAGACTGGAATGGCTTGCCCAGAGAAGCTTTGGATACCCCATTACCTGTCAGTGTTTGAGGCCAGGTTGGATGGGGCTTTGGGCACCCTGGTCTATAAGAAGCTCTCTCTGCCTGTGGCAGAAGGATGTGATGGTTTTGTACCAATGGCCAACTGAACAGTACCACAACACTCCCTCACCTGAACTCTACCACAATACTCCCTCGCTCCCCTTTCTTAAAGGAAGATGAAGGAGATAAAATATGATGTAAGGGGGGAAAAAAGTCTTGAAGTATCAGATAAGGATAACTAACTAAAGGGAAAAGAAAGATGAGAAGGAAAAAAACAAGCACAGAGAGAAAAAAAAAATCAGTTATCCTCTACTTCCCATTATCAAGTGATGTTAAGTCACATCTTGGGAATCAGAACCTCAATATGTGTGTCAGTTTTTCAGGGCAACAGGCATTTTCATAACAAGAGCAGCCCTGGCCATGTCCTCTCCCAGCTCCTGCTCAACCCCAGCCTGCTGGGTTTGGGAGCTTGGGGTGAGCCTGGGTGCTGTGCCTGTGTTGCTTAACCATAGGTAAACATTGAGATGGTATCAAGGCTGTTCCAGCTGCAAGTGCAGAGCACAGCAATGTGTAGGCTGCTGTGGGGAAAGTGAACTCTGTACCAGTCAGACCCAGTACAGGGGACTGAAACAAGATGGTCTTTAAGGTCCCTTCCAACCCAAACCATTCTATGATTTTATGGTTGACTCTCTTCCACAGCATTTGTGTGTGTTGCACTCACAGTGAAACTATTTGTTCTCTCGGGTCATGTTGAAAGCAGTTGTTCTCTCAACTCTGCTTTGCCAATTTATATTTCATATTAAATTCAAGTGTTGATATGCGCATTGGTATTTATCCTGTTCTTGTTGTTCATTAGAAATCTTTAATTGCTTATGAGTGACAGTTTTGCGGATGTTTGGTAGATTTGATTTTTTGGGGGGAGTAGTGTGATGGCTAAATGTTAAACTTGCTAAAAATTGAGACAAAGTAGGACTAAAGCATACTTATTATATACTCATATTCAAATCTTATTTCCACCCCAAAAAGTCTTTAAAGCTTTTACTGTAGTCACACGCAGGTTTTGAATAAGAAACCTTAGGTCTAGAAGAGCAAGTACTTACTGCAGACTAGATCAAATGTCCATGCTGCTGTATTATTCAAATCTTGGGAGAGAGACATGGAGAAAATTGACTGAGAGGGCCTTAGGCATCACTGAAATAGAGAAATGGATCAAAGTGGCTGTTCAGCACCTGTTGGAAAATTGCATGCTCAGCCCATTCTCGTCATACATCACTTTCAACAATGAAAGCTATCTGCGGGGCAGCCTTTTTATTTCCTGTTTTTTTCCATCTTTACCAAGGAAGTCCATACCCGTATGCTTTATCCGAATGCAGCATAACTTCAATCAAAACTAAATATTTCATGCTGAAACGTACCTTGTTTTATCTCCTTTCACAGTATGTAGATTTCTACTTACTGCCAACTGTTTTTTCCATGAAGTAGTTCAGACAAACATCATAACAAGGTCTTCCAGCAATAGGGAAAGCGCAATTTAATTTCCTTATCATAAGGGATAAGATATTTTGAATCTTATGATTAAGTGGGATTTTTTTTCTGCCCTATGGAGTGAAAAATTCAAAAACTACAAATCCCTAAAAGCGAACTGTAATGGATACACTTGTGTAGCCGACTGCAGCCATTACTAATCCTTCTGTTATCCTGTTGAACTATGAAAGGTATTTGGTATAAAGTCAGTTATGTCCTTCACTGTAAGTTTTTCACTGCCATCTAGTGGAATACGCTCAGAATTGCTGAGAACTCTAGGTGAAAGAAAAGCATCCATTCTCTGTGTATTTGGTTGTTTTGATTAATAGAGTTATGGCAATTATCTGTTATACTGTGTTAGAAATACGGTAGCAGAACTGAAATAAATACGGTTGCTTTTCTGATGTGGCAGCACTGAGATATGGAGTACAAATATTGCAGCTGCAGTATACTTAGAATATTTATTCCATACGTTAATTCTAGGTTTAAAATCTGTTCTGAGGAAATTGCTAACGTTTCATTTTTGCTAATTCTTAACCACAATTTCTATTAAACCTTTGGAGGAAGAATTCTGTTGTGAAGTTTCTTCATTTTAGGAACACACAAAGTGTTCCATTTGAGGATAGATGTCTGAACTGGTTGTTGTCAAAGCTAACACTATGTGTGTAGGACTTCAGTACAAACGCTTACAAGGTGATTTAACTCAACAACTTATGCTAGCAAGTTTGTGTCTGTTTAGAGATAGTAAGTTAGCCTAATGAAAACTTCTGGTTTGTTTTTCAGCTGATCAGTGTGTGAATCAGTGCAGTGCTCAGACCTGCGTACTGGCTCAGGAAGAACAGCTTCTACAGACCGGAGACAAACAGCTGGCCAGACACGTGCTGCTGTGCTTGCTTCTTGTTGTTGGCCTTTTTGCTGTAAATACTTTTTTCTCCCTGTTGTTTCTCTCATTGAGGTGGGACCATTTTTAGGAAGGCTATGTAGACAGCCCAGTAAAAAAAAAATCTTCCAATTCCTACTTTTTATAGCAATATATTAAGTAAATCAGAGGCTTTATTTTTTTCTCCTATTGTAGGAGGTGTATCATAAGATTAATTTATTGTGTGGCACAGAAAAATTAAAGGCAAGTTAAGGCCAACAGTGTCAGTGAGCAAGCTTCACTGGAGAACCCCAAAGGGACAGGAAAAAATTGGAATCACATCATTGGGTAATTAATTCATCACTACCGCTCCTTGTCCTATTTTTTCTCAAGAGCTACTCATCTTCTCTAGATATCAAATTAAAGTATGAAGTGAATTCTACTTCTGAAAGAGACTGTACAAAAATTGTTCCATTTGATCGTGCTTTAATTTGGAATTTGGACTTCATAGAGATGTTTTAGTAAATAAGATAGTGTGGGACATTCTTTGAAATGGAAGAATGTGTTTTCATTGTTTTTCATGCTGACCTGGGGACAGGGCAACTAAGTTGGTATTGCCTATTAAATTAAAAAAGAAAGTGTACTTTGAAACCTGCAGTAAAAACATATATTAGAACAGAATATTTGATGCATTTTCTGTGTTACAGTGGTGTCCCAAATTTGACCTTCTATTTTCAACTGAATCCAAATGAATACTTAGATAAGATGAAATGAGACTGATTACATTAGTTCATTATTCTTTTCTTTAATCAAGTATCTGAGATAGCTGAAGTGTGACGTGCTTCAGCTTAATGCAATTTTAACTATGTAGAAAATATGTAGAAAGCAATGGTGTCAGCTCAACAGGCCTCAAGACAAGTACTGCAAGTGTGTCTGGGCTAATATTGTCTGCATTAGCTTGAATACCTGAGAATGCTTAAAGCAAGTTCCTTGTATAAACATGTGAACAGGCAGAACCTCTACACTGATGTGCTTTCCATTACTTTCTTTAAAAACAAAGAAGCTCGTTTGTTTACTCCCGGCTATTAAGCCTAATTAAAATAATGTTTTCAAGTGTTTATTCTCTCCTACTGTCTTCATGTGAATTATTTGTTGAATAAAGACAGGCAAAGAGTAAGAAAGTTTTGATTTTAATGTTTGGTTTGTAGTATTTTATAATTTTTGTTTGTTTTTTGTTTTTTAACAGAATCTTTCCAGTTGTTTATGGTGGCTGTTCAACCAAGAACCTGGAAGACTGTATGTGGAATTGCAGTTCTTTTGTGCTGTGTTTAATTTTGGTCAGGTACTTAATGATGTTTATCTTGAAAATAGCTTTG